>BSBK01002385.1:0-210000 GCA_027943335.1 Chamaecyparis obtusa
AAATACACATGCACTTTAGATTCCTCTTTTGGATACATAAATTCTGTCATGCCAATGATAAAACTTGTTTCACCTAGTCTCATGATCTCCTTTCCCTTTATACTCATTATGTTTAACACCCTACTATGTTAATTTGTGAATTTGGTTATGGATCTCTCCCTCTATATTGTAGATGCAATCAAGTTTTTCAATGCCGTCAAGGGTCAATTTAGGCAATGTGCTACAAATCAGCTCCAAAACAATATGGAATACTTTTCCATAAGAAGTTTTGATTGCTTGCACCTAGGTTGTTGCATTGTATATGATATACTAGACTATATGTTGTGGCTTGATCTCTATTACAACCTCATAAAGAAGTGAAAATAACAAGTTGGTTGATTTCACTTTATTTGATACATCAACTAATTTTAGATAAGTTGTCAATTTTAGGTGCAAAAAATCCGTTAACTTCAATTAGAACACCTATTGGAAAATAGTGTTGAAATCTATAATGTCTCACTACTTATGATGCTCAACAACTATGTTGCTAATATCCCACACTACATCTCTTAGCATTTGAATTTTGAGTCTCATATGGTGAGACAATGAAATTAAGACTCACAACCATGTTTTTTCAACACAAAGATTAAATAATGTTGAATGGGATGTTGTAATACCAAAAAAATGCATTAGAGGTTCCTCTTTTGGGTACACAAATTATGTAACACCAATGACAAACCTTGTTGCACGTGTCATGATCTTCTTTCCGTTAGTGTCTCATTATGTTTAACACCCTAGTGTGTTTATTTGTGAATTTGGTTATGGATCTCTCCCTTATTATTATAGATTTAATCAAGTTTTTCAATGTCCTCAAGGGTGAAATTAGGGAATGTCAGATGAACTCTAAAACAATATGGAATACTTTTCCATGATAAGTTTTGATTGCTGCTACCTGATTTGTTGCATTTTACATGGTAGACTAGACTATATGTTGTGGTCCAATCTCTATTACAACCTCATAAAGTGGTGAAAATAACAAGTGAGTTGATTTCACATTATTTGATGCATCAACTGATTTTTGAAAGATTGTCAATTTTGGATGCAACAAACAAGTTGATCAATGTACAATTCTATCTATTACTCCATCAATAAAAAGTGTTGAAATCTATAATTTCTCACTACTTGTGATGCTCAACAACTACCTCGTTAACATCCTACACTACATCTCTTAGCAAGTAAATTTTAAGTCTCATATGATGAGACCTTGAAACTAAGACTCACAATCAACTATGGTTTTTCAACAAAGAGATTAAACAATGTTGGATGAGTTGTTGTAATACTAATAAAAATGCATTTGATTCCTCCTTTAGGTGCATAAAATGGAAAATCTTGTTGCACCTAGTCTCTTGATCTTTTGCTTAGTATCTAATTATGTTTAACACATTAGTATGTTTATTTGTGAATTTGGTTATGGGCGTCTCCCTGTTTATTGTAGATTTAATCAATTTTTTCAATGTGCTCAAGGGACAAATCAAGTAATATTAAGGACATATTAACTCCAAAACAATATGAAATACTTTTCCATGAGAAGTTTTGATTGTTGCACTCATTTTATTGCATTGCATGTGATAGACTAGACTATATGATGTGGCTCAATCTCTATTACAACCTCATAAAGTGGTGAAAATAACAAGTGGGTTCATTCACTTTAAATGATACATAAAAAAAAATTAGAAAGTTTTTCAATTTTAGATGCAACAAAAAAATTGATGAATACACAATTCATTCTATTAGTCCATATACTAGAATTAGTGTTGAAATCTATAATCTCTCACTACTTGTGATGTTCAACAACTACTTTGCTAACATGTTGCACTATGTAGATCGTAGCATGTAAACTTTGTCTCATATTGCAACTTACAATTAACTATGGTTTTTTTAATGAAGAGATTAAAAATTGTTGAATGAGATGTTGTAATACTCAAAAAAATCCATTTCTTTCTTCGCTTGTGTGAATGCTTACTTCCATATTGTGCTCTTTAAAATGAGTAGGGATTTAGGTGTGATACGATGTGTAAAAAAGGTATTCATTCTTCTATCATTAGAATTACTTTTTTTAAAAAGTGTTATTGTAGAAGAGGGTTGACATTGGAATAATCATGCCCCGATGTTAGATATACCTCATCGCCCATATCAACAGTGGCAATATAATCACTAAAAGATCATGTTGATGAGCCAACAATAGTTTTGGTCTTTTTCATCTTAACAAAGGTAGTAGGGGACAACATTTTTTGTTCAATTGTATTCAAAGAGCAATTATTCTAAACTATCACTTTATGTCTTAATAATGATGTTATTGAAACAATTAATTCTCCTTGTATTGACTCAATTTGAAATACAAAAAATTGCTTTAGTCCTAGTCCCTTTATCATTGTAGCCTTATTGTGCTCACCATATACAACTAATATAAGAAATATTTACATGGGTCTTCCCCTGGTTAAATCACCTAAATGTTGTTCCTCATCATCCTCCATGTTTTTATTAGATGTTGGAAGCTGCAAAAATCTCAAAATTTTAGTTTGCAACTTTTTGGCTCATTTATTGTGATTTTGACAAAGTAGTAGAATTCTAGTGGCATTTTGAACTTCTTTTAGTAGTCCAATGATATGTCCAAATTGTCAGTATCATATAAAGTTCCTTTTAGTCTATCATGTCCCATGTTTCCTTCATTTTCCTTTACCTCTTGTCTGTATATTTTCAAGAGATGATTGGATCTCTACTTCTTTGTCTTGACATCTCCACATTCTCCTTGTTCTCTTGCTCCTATGCCCTTTTCCTTTTGTAGACTTGCAAAGTTTGACAACTTTGATTTTTTGATCATATTCAAAAAACAATTCTTGCAAGCTTTCACTTTGTGTCTTAATAGTGATGCTATTGAAATAGTTGATTATCCCTATTTTGACTCCATTTGAAATGCAAAAAATTATTGAAGTCCTAATCCTTTTATGCATGTAGGCTTATTGTATTCATCATATACAATTGTTATGAGAAATATTCACATGGGTCTTCCCTTGGTCAAATTACCTAAATGTTTTTTATTAAGGTAAAAGTAGGTTTTGAAGGGGGCCCAGACCCTTTACATAACTGGTTCGAAAGATAAGGCTAATGAAGTACCATAAAAACAACGGTCCAGCCTAAACATAGGACCAGACACCTCAAGAACACACAAAACAAAACTAGCACTCGAGATGGTTTAGTCCAGCCAACAAAAGGCCACACAAACCACAATATGCTGATTAGCCAAAGGGCAAAGACTAATCAGAGATCCCCTTTTTATGAGATCAGAGAGTCATGTCGAACGATGAGGAGGATTTCTTAAAAATTTTCCTTTTGACAGTTATCCAACCATCTTCGACTTTCACTGCCTTCTTCTGCCAGCAATCCGAATCTAGAGAAACAACCTCCAACAATGGATCTGAAAAGCACCCAACAGGAGGCACAAAGGCACCAATACCGACAGCACTGATCTTACCAGCTGAACTGGCAGGAAAACTGAAAACAGGAACAAAGCAAGCTAGGCTTCCAGCAAGAGAGGCATATGCACCATAATCTACACTAGCAGGGCTGGCAAGAACAACTTCCACTCCAACAGGGCTGGCAAGAACAACTTCCACTCTAGCAGGGCTGGCAAGAACAGCTTCCACTGAACTACCAGTAGAGCTGACAGGAACAACATCCACTGAAACATCAACAGAAGAAGAGGCAAGGCCAATAGCAACCTGCTCAACCACTTGTGAGAAGCTCTGAAGTGAAGACACCTTCTCCACCTATAGTGCTGGGAGGAAGCACCCTTCCACCATGAAGCATTTTTTTCTAAATTTTTGAAGATCACATTGAGAAGCAACATGACCTTTCTTAAAGCATCTTCTACATCTGAAGGGGAGGCCTTCATAGTCCAGCTGCTGAATCTAGCTTTTGCCCTGAGGAGAAAATAGTTTTATCTCAGAAGGCAAGCCTTTTGAGGTGTCAATATCCACCGGTATACGAGCATAAGTAGAATGGAAAAGATTCAAAGATTTCTCATCCACCATTAGCATTTCCCCAATCGCATCCCCCAAAGTCTCTAGAATAGAGTCAATCCAAAGATGGAGAGGAAGGTTAGGCAACCTAACCCAGATTGGTTGCAAATCAAATGATTCAAAAGGAGAAAAATTGGAATGCCATGGCTTCAACAATAGCATGAAACGATCCTCCCAACTGAAGAAGTTTTCACATAGAATAGTCTGTCTATCATTCGCATTATCAAACTTTGCCACGAAGAAGCCTTTAGCCATGGGGAAAATATGGATTGAACTAGAAGTTAGAGGTTCCCAAAATTTTGAAATCCAAGAATGGAGAGTAGGTAAAGAGGGCCAGAAACCCTTGAATCTGCAAATCAGCCCATGCTCAGAAACAACAAAGGCTATCGCATTGATCTTAGTAAGAATGTCCTCATTCAACCTAACCGAGATATGGTTGCTGACAGGAAAGACACTACGAGGAATGCCCTTCGGAGCAGAATGAATAGGAGCTTCAATGGCCTTCCAAGAAGCAGCTGGCAACCAAGCCGAGACTGTCGTAGAAGCCCCAACGGGCGTCACATTAGCGAACAAAGGAGTAGTGGTATGAGCAGCTGACCGGTTGACTGCAGACAACTGCATAGGGACCACCTCTGGAACCCTAGTGGGAGCCACCACAGACATAACCACTGGTGCCAAACCAAGCTCAGGGGGAACAAGCTCCTTCGACACCTCAGCAGAAGCCACCTCCAAAGCCCTAGACAGTGCTGCAGGAGCCAAAGGAGGGGCATGAGCAGGAATCGAAGAGCCCATTCAAATGCAGCGCGAGTCACAAAAATTGTAAGATCAAATTGCCTAAATGTTATTCCTCATCATCCTCCACATTTTTACTAGATGATAGAAGTTGCAAAAATATGTAAAAGTTTTTTTTGTAGCTTTGTTATTCATTATTTATGAGTTTGGTATAGTTGTATAATTTTAGTGGAGTTTTCAACTTCTTCTAGAACTCCAGTGTTTTGCCCAAACTTCTAGTCTTGCATAAAAGCTCCTCTTAGTCTATTAGGTTCTTTCTTTCTTTCATTTTCCTTTACTTTTTTGTTTGCTGATTTTTGAGGGATGTTCATATTTCTACTTCTTTGCCTTGACCTCTCAACATTCTATCCTCTTACACATCTTTGCATTCTCCTTGTTCTCTTGCTTCTCTCTCCTTTTCTTTGTGTAGACTCATGGAGTTCATTTCCCATATTCCATCTAACTTCCCTTGTGAAATTTATTTGCACTTTTACATATTTGGCCTACCTTATATCCCACCTCCACTTTCAATTGCCAACTTTGCATTGTATTCCTACGAAGTTCCATAATAGATATGCTATTCTTTTCCTCTTATCATGTAGAGGTCCTTTGGAATTTCAAGTGTTCTTACCTCCAATTCCACATGACTTTCCTGCATTCAATCACATCACACTCATCTTCAACTATTTATGGAGTTCGAATGGAATTAGGGACTTCCATCCTTATGTCCAATTCTAACCTTCAATGCCAAAGTGAAACCTCACACCTATCTTGCATGCAATTTATGTATTTCTTTTATCACTTTATAGATATTTCCATAGCACTGTTCATGACCATATTTGACTCCTATGATTGTTTGACTTTCTTTTTCCTACCTAAATACCATTATCCATTCCAAGAGTGAAGATCTACTTTTAATTTCAATAGTGGATGATGAAGATTTCTAGTTTACCACGAATGTGATGGTCGAGTTCCAACTATCGTTGACATTCACATGAGCTCCAGACTATCCATTTTATAGATTGAATAGGATTTTTCTTGTCTTAAATATCCACATTTATGACCTCCAATGCTTTGTTGAATCCTTACAAGGGACTAGGAAACCAAACAAAAATGTTTCATGTAAAATTTTACTTTAAAAAATGATCAATCATTATTATTTTCCACAAAATTGCAAGTGTCAAGGAACATCTAATTAAGGTCTCAACTCTTGTAAATCCAATCATCAATGTGGCAACATTATTTTTAAATTGCATGGTAATTGTATTATAAATAATTTTTGTTAGTCTCTAAGAACATTTGTAGACCTTCGTAGGAAATTTTATGTGACAAATTGTGACAATATTTAATCTTAGAGTTTCCTCTTACCACATTGGATAATATGATTATAATAAAGATTTGTTGAATGCCACAATATTTTAAGTCATTGTAAGCTTTTTATTGATCTCTTCTTTGGTTATCGAATGTCTATAAGACCATTTCTAGATATTCACAAGAAGTTTTATGTGACAAACTATGACAATATTCAATCTTACCTTTTACCCTATTGGCTAGTATGATCGTAATAAAGATTTGATGAATACCGCACCATTTTAATTCATTATAAGTTTTTATTCCATATGGAGTTTTGTAGTTTGGAGACAAATTCCTAAGTATGTTTAGTTGTTTGTTATCATACCTTTCGTGTGTGTGTATATGCATATCACATATTTTGTTGTGATTTTAACATGATGTTACTCTTGATACAATGTGACATTGTAACCCACTTAATTAGACATCAGTTTTATAAGCTTAATAATGATCAACCATACTCTCAAAATGATAAATATAATTCATGAGTAGTCTAGTAGTATGTTAGTAGCTTGTATGAACCTCATGATTTAGTGATTCATTCAAGGAAGCATCTATATAAAGCCATAAGAGTTCTTATTTTATGGAATTCTATTGTGTGCATATTCATCTTACATTTATGTAACCATGTTCACCTCAACATAAAAGAGATTTTATGAGCAGTAAATTTATCTTTTGTCCAGTGACAACCCTTCAGGCCAAGCATATACTAGATATTGTTGTAACACTTTCAATTTATTTTATCTTTAGCTATAATTAATCCTATTAATGATACCTTTAAAAATACCCTCTTAAGTCTAACTAAGCATGAGGTAGAGAGAACATCCACTTCCAACAATTTGCCTACAATCACTTATATTCTATGGATGAGATGATTAATTAACTTTTAGGATGAAGCAATAGGGGCATGGATTGATTGGCAATAGCTTCCCATGGTAAAGCACAAAGTTGAGTCCCTCCAACCCACATGGTACCATATGACGTGTCACACTAGCATCATTGGTCACACTAAAAATTTTATTAGGAACACTAAAATTTATAGGGGGTGTTATACCTGATTTCTATAGTCTAAAAAAAACCTTTAGGATGAAATTTCCTTGGCCTTGAAACATTTAATTCCTCTAAAAGTGTGAGTAGTGATTTTCAGACCCAACAACACCACTGTTTTTAGTCTTAGAAATGTTGCATTTTAACTTTTCAAAATCAAGAAGCTATGTCTTATACTTTATTGGAAAATAACTTAAGCACGATCATTTATGAATTGAAATTGTGCACACATTCATTTATGTCTTTGATTATCAAAGAAACAAAACAAGGGCGTTATCCCTTAAAAAACCACAACTCAAAGGCGTATAAACAAAAGATAATTACAACAAGGTCAAGAAAAGACCATTGACAATATACTAGCATCACAACTAGTAACCCACATCAAGTATGGGTGCACAACTCACCCGTAATGCTGGGAGAAGGGTGAGAGACTGTAGAGTGATCTTCCTTCATTGACGAACAACTATCCAAGTGATACTATCAACATGATCCCCAACACAAGATGGTGAGACCTTCAGAGAGAGAATCAACATCATCAACATGACCAAAGTGCTAACAATGTTAAGCCTCAACAACCACTAGTGACATCATCAACGGGACTAGAGTGCTGACAATGTTGAACCTCAACAACCACTAGTGAAATTGTCAGCATGACTAGAACACTGACAATGTTGAACCTCAACAACCATTGACTAGAGCATATAAGAAGCAATAGTAGTCAGAGAAGAGTTAACACAGCCAAAGGGGACTAAATCAGCAATAAGAGGTAGAGATAGATCCACTAGGACAAAGGAGGTCAAGATAGAAGGAGCATCATCCAGGGGGAGACATCATCAACCTAAAGAGTGTAATCAGAGGAAGAGTCAATAACTAGGATTGTCAAATGATTTTCATTTTCATCCTTCCATCATGTGGCAACACCCTTACAACATGCATGAAAGAGAACAATTTGTAGCCAGATGACCAATATAGAAGCATTGCCTACATCTAAAGGGGACGCCCTCAAAATCTAGTGATAGGGTCCATGGCCTGCCCCTGACCATAAGAACCACATCCCTCGAAAGGGATTTGGAGATGTCAAGGTCAACTAGAATGCGAGAAAAAGTAGATCGACACACTTCAACAATAGCTTCATCCACTTTTAAAAATGACCAATAGAGGTTCCTATGGCCTTAAGGCAAGAACTCTGCCAAAAATGAAGGGGAAGATTTAGGAGATGAATCCACACTAGACACACATAGAGCAGTTCAGGAAGAGGCTTAAAGGAGATTGTATAGGAATTTGTTGATAGAGAGTGATTGCACCACATCCACAATTTTCTCAATATCAAATCACGTTCATCCTCATAAGTAAAAATAATAATAAAAAAGCCTTTTGCACAAGGAAAGAGCTCGATGTTACTCCAAGCCTTTGTGACCTAGCGATGAAGATCTAGATGGGAGGGCCAAAAATCAGCAAATCTACAAACCGAACCACATTGTTGGTAGAAATTCACATTTTACACCACTTCCAGCCCACAAATAACCACAAGGGAGGTCTTGGCACAAGAAATGGGATGAGCTTTTGCCTTTGAAGAAGTAGATTTAGTAGCCTGAACATAGCTCTTTCCACCAACATCATAAATAGGGGGAAATCCACTAGCACCAACAAGATGAGGAATATCCACATACAACCACATGGATGAAGAGCCAAGGACAATTCTCTCTACTTCCCAACACCCATCGAAGATAACTCGACAGCTGACTACAACATAGATGAGAGAGACAGAGACCTGGGTTTCGAGTTCAAAAGGTTGCCTTGGTGGGAAATTCTAGTAGCATTTGTAGATGACACGACAAAGGGCACAACATATGACATCATGAATACACATTCATTTATGTTTTTGATTGAGGTAAAATCAGGTTTTGAAGGGGCCCCAAAACCCTTTACAAGCTAGAGAAAAAGATAAGCATTACTAGAACGACAAAGACAAAATATCCGCCACAAAGGCCAGGTAGACCCACAGAACAACCTAAAAGATATTCAGATCAACATAAATAACCACCAACAAAAAATAAGATACAACCTCTAGCAAAAATACCAGCAGACAACAAAAAGGAACATCTAGCCCAAGAAATTAGTCCAAAAAATTAAGGGAGTCCTCAGCAGCCTCTCGTAAAGTCTGGATCTTCTAAATTAAGTCTTTAAGAGTCATTAGATCCATAGGAAGATGATCCATCTTCTTTTTCATACTAGCTCTAGTTCTAGTCCATGGCCTAGAAGCCTGACCACCATGACCTTTAGGTTCATCTTCCACCACAATAGCTTTCTTTTCCCAAAAATTCCTTTCTAGCATCGAATACAAAGCATTAATATTTATGATAGTCACCTTCATCCCTTCATTGTTGTGGGATAGGAGCTTCCTGATCATTTCCTTGTTATTTTTCACTCTGCTATTGATGGTAAGAAGCTTCTTGTCAATGACATTCAAAATTTTCTCTTCCAACATCTCATTATCAATAATATTATTCACACCCTAAATCAAAAAACTTTTACCTTTGCTATTATCCACATCCTTATCATTCCTCATCTTGTCCACACTCTCCCCCAGAGTATCAAATTTAGCATCAAGCACTCTATACTTGAGGCTTAGCTCTTTAGTTTCATGAAACACCCATTTGTCTAGATTGAAGGCCAACACTACCCTATTCCTTGCAACTTGGAGAACTCCCATGGTAGATTCCTTTTTGTAATTGAAATCCTCTTCCTCCAGAGAAGTAGTCTCATCTTTACTCTGGGAATTCTTATTCCTATCATTTTCAACACCTTTTCCACTAGTTTAAAAATCAGGGTCTCTGTTCATAAGATCATCCGCCATAAATTTAACAATAGTCACTACCATATTAGTCGGAGTATCATTGATCACAATGCTCTGATTATTGATAACCTCTTGAGTAGTCTCAACTTTATCGTCCTTCTCCATATCATCTCTTTCCTCATCGCTATTTTCCTCATCCTTGTTGCCATGATCCACCCTATCCTCCATCTCTTGATTTTGGTCCTCATATCCTGAAGGAACCTGCAAATGCTCTCCCGATTTATCCTCTTTTTGTTTATTCCATTTTTCACCCAAAGAGTACTCCCTGTTCTTCTGGGCGCTCAAATCACAATCACCCTCATTACCTTCAACAAGGTCTTCCTTCTCATTGTTGTTTTGACCAACATTATTTGCATCTTCCTCCTTATAGGGTTCATCATCTTCGTCATCTTCAGACTACATTCCCTTCTCATCATCAAAGATAGTATTCTCCTTTTCTTGTGATTTGTGTTTTTTAATAATCTTATTCCCAAATGACCCCTCACCAAACTAGATAGCCTTTCTTTTCTGAGGAAGAGTCTCAAGAATTTTGTCTCTAGCATATTCAAATATAAGATAGATAAAACCTTCATGGAGAATAGGGGAACTTGTTTTCTTCCTATTTTCCTCAATGCTCTGATTTAGAGAACTAAACAGAAGAAAAGGAAAATAAACCCTCTTCTTATGACAGAAATGATTGAACAAAACAAAATGGTAATTATACACCCTGGCGAACCTACTATCGAAAGTGAAATATTCCATAATCACCTTAAGAACCTAGGCCCAAATAATTTTAATTCTCTCAATTTTCACATAATCACCCTTTTCCTTAACCAACAATTCTCTTTCTTCAATAGTTCTAGGTAATTCACTCAGGGATTTGTTACCAATTCTCCTATCCCTATAATAGTTAATACCATCCAGAGGAAGACTTGTAATCTCTGCAATCAAAGTAAGGGATAAAGTAAAGGACTTACCCACAATGTTCACAACACCATTATTCCATCCTGCAGCAAAATTCTTGGTAAACTCCTTATCGTAGCCATGCAGTTTCTCAAGAATAGGCACAACCCCCCTTTTTCTAAGCTTTTTTGAGACTTTTTTCTCCCCCTTCCATTTATATTTTTAAGGTTGTTACCCCTTGAGCTCACCTCCCATCTCTTACATCTCAAGACACTTCGCCTAGTTATAGAAATAGTTTGATCCAAACACTTTCACACGGAGCACAATGCAAACAAAAGCCAGAGCCAAACAAGTCTTAAACACCCACAAAGTGTGTGTGAAAAGACTTGTAATTATGACAATGCACTCCATCTAACCCTTCACATCTCTCAAATATTTAGGCAATCTCATTTTCATAATTATCATTATTACAACTAAGGACTCCTTCTTTATGATTAATCTTCTCATAATTAATGAGACTTATTATATCATCATTGAGATTAGTCTCACCACACCATTTTTTTATTATGTCACTTCTAACCCCAGTATTAGCTAATCCATTTGCAACTCTATTGGTTTCACGATAATCATGGGTTATGTTGAAAGCCTCAAAACTTTGGGACATTAATTTGATTTTTCAATGATATGATCAATAGTCCATGAAAGTTTACTGACTCCTTTGATGCAATTAACAATATTCATATAGTCCCCTTCCAACCAAATTTTCTTATAGCCCAACTCTTCAGCCATCGTGACTATAATAAGAGTTGCCATAGCTTCTGCCAAATGATTGGTTTGTATTCCAAGAGGAATATCCACTACATCGATGTTGTTTCCAACCCAATCTCTTATAATACCACCTCCTCCCACAAATCTCGGGTTGCCTTTAGCGACCCCATCAAAATTAGCTTTATACCATCCTTTTGGGGGGCAGCCCACATAATGCCCTCTCTGGGATTCTAAACATTTTTTGAAGTGTCTCCTAATTGCCATTTACTAATCCAATCAAGATCCTCCTTAGAAGAGATAATGGAAGGATTACTCTACAAAATAAGATTGAAGTTCTCCTTGAGACATCTACAAATTTGATTAGCTACCACCTTAGTTTTAGCATACTTATCCTAAAAAACCCTATTGTTTCTTTGCTTCCAAATACGCCAGATGAAGTGAGGGAGAAACAAGTTCCAAAAAACTATAGCCATCTTGTTAGGAAAGGGACAACTCCATTGGATGATAAAATCCTACCAAGTTAGGGGAGAAAACCAACACAATTTCCAATTCCTGACAATTATTTCCCACACCTTGTGGGCATAGGAGTAATGCAACATTAAATGATTACATGATTCAACATCTTCCATACAAAGAAAACATCTATTAGGAAAACAAAAATCCCTTTTACACAGATTGTCAAGAATAAGATTTTTATTTTGCGATAACAACTAGAAGAATATATTAATTTTGGGGATGAGAAATTTATTCCAAACCTTAGAACATAGAGATCTCCGTTCTCCAAGATGAAATAGAGAACATGCAAAAAAAATAGAAAACATCCCATCAGGATTAGAAGCCCAAATGAGCACATCTTGAGTTCCATCTTTCACATACTAGATTTGCAACAAATTATTAATAGGCACAAGCTGCCTATCACTCTCCCCTAGATTAATCCATCTATTTCCCCTTTAGTAGTTAGAGACTTTTTCACCAATAGTATGTTTGCATAGGTCCATCCCCTATTTCCAATCTTGGTTACTTGAGAGCAGATTCCCTTCCAACCACATTCAATTATGTTGCTATTAAGATCAATTAAACATAAAATTGATAAATGTATTAATAGGTTGAAATAATTTAGTTTTTTTCATGGAGAGGTTTGACTACATATGCATTATTCATGATAAATTCAAGCATGCAATTTTCAATGTAACTTTTTACAGATAGAGTTTCAATCTATTTTTTTATCACTATCTCATACTATAAACTTAGCAATTATAATCTCATATTTTCACAACTTCATTGTATATAGGTAGTTGTATGCTTGACATTCGTCTATTATTTTTTTAATTTATTTTTTTATATTGAAGAAGACTTGAACTTAACACCATTTAGATGCTTACAACATGACTTTGCCACTAAACCAAATGCCCATTGGCGTCATTCATCTATTGTTGCATCGAATATTTTTTTTATCTTACCAAGATTATATTTTCTCACCCATAACTCTTTTGGTTAATACACACTTTCTATTTTCTACACTATATACTTTTAACATAACACCAACCATGTACTTATCATTCAAGTCCACTAACTTCTTGTTATAATATATAAGGAAGAAATGAACAAGAGAAAAACTCTTTCTAGACAATTCTATACAAACAAAGAAAATTATCGAATATAAAATATGTAATACACATAAATATTTTATTTATTTCAAAATTATATTATAAATTATATAGACATTTTTTAAAACATGTCAACTTGTACATTTCTATCCAAGTAGAGGTATATTCTTTCAACATAACGCCAACTACGTACTTGTCATTCAAGTCCACCGACTTCTTGTTGTAATATGTAAGGAAGAAATGAACAAGAGAAAAACTTTTTCTAACTTTTTAAGTTGATAGGCTTCCCTTGTGGGGAAGCTCGCATACGGCCATGGCATTTATCTCTCACGCCGGATTTATTGTCTCATGTCAGATAACCATTGCATTTATGCCTGAAAACCATTATATTCATGTCGGTAAACTACTACGCTTGATTTAGGGTCTTTTGAGTGTTTGGCAAGAAAAGCCACAGTAAAAAACCATTATTTGTTGTCAATTATTTAATGTCATATACGTATTTTGCAGTTCTTCATTGCGTATGCTTCTCATTGGTTCATTGTTCTTACATAGAGCAACAACACACAATTTACAAAGGATTCAGAATTGAAAAGAAAAATGGACAAAGATCAAAGAAAAAGAGAAACGATTCTCAATTTTGCAGAAGATTCTCAGAATGAGAAAGGAGGAACCAAAAACAAGAGCTTGGTTTAGAGGTTTTTTAATTTTTAGATCTTTAAATTCTCACATAGTTTTAATTTACAGTACTCTATTGTCAGGAAACAATGGCCAGTGGAAACAAAAGCTTTGTTAAGACACCCATTTTTGGTTTTCTCTATGAAATAAATGTCTCTCAAATTTACACACTCTTATTATCGCAATGTTTTACTTTACACTTGCTGATACATTTACAAATCATTTAACTAACCCATCTTGAGTAGTGTGTTGATGGAAGCCCATAACTTGCTCCAATCCTTCCATTGACACATGGACATGAAAAAATACTGCTGCTATCTTCCCTTTCTTTTTCCCCTTTAGTTCACCATAACTAGAATGACGCCCTTTCTTTAATAGTAAAATGAGATATTTTATTGCATTTATGACTAAATCTGAATGCACTCATTGTTAAAACTATTTTTGGATAACAGATGCATGAAACTTCACAGTGAACAAATATTTAAGGACAAATCAAGGGAACCAGAAATAGAAATTCCTTATGGGCTTATAATTGTTCTTGGATTCTATGCTCTTTGAAATTACTCTATTCAAGTTGTTATCATCATGCCTTTAATTATTTTATTTTATTATTTTTGTCATAATATATATTTTCATCTTGCAACTTCTATTTGTAATAATAATTTAGCGTATGAAATAATTGAATGGTTTTTTTGTTGCGTGCCTAAAATTACATAATATTTTGCTAAAAATGCAAAGGTGTCAAGAATTACACAATACTTGGCTAAAAATGCAAACATGTCATATCAAATTGAAAATTTGTTAATGATATAGCATCAGTCAGTAAATTAATCAATTAAGATTCATCTCTGAAAAATGATTAAGTGTATTTGTTATATATAAATTAAGTTATATATATATATATATAAATATAAATATAAATATAAATATATATATATATATATATATATATATATATATATATATATATTAATGATAATAATTCTTAATATATTGATTGAGTTATCGACTGATGAACAAATATCTATTTGGAGATCACGATATCTATCGTGCAACTGGTATTATGGTATTGTAACACAGTTGTGTTGTGATACATATTATGTATCATAACAAAGAAGTGTTACGATATGTAATACATATCGTATTACATATCGTAACAAGTTTCTAAACAACAAACAAACTTTTGCATTATCATTGTTGCCAAGTATCATGAAATGGTGTCTCCTGCAAAATATGAAAGGGCATGTCTCATGTAGAGACATGTCTCTACATTTGTAGAGGCATGTATCTCCATGAGACATGTCCTTATTATTGGATATTTATAGTAAAAAAAATTGCATTTGGAAAACACATAAAGAAATGGTCGTGTTCTTCCAAGTGCAAATTTGTATTCAAAATAATATATAACAAGTTCACTATCTGATTTAAAAGAAAAATTAAATATCAATTACAACAAATAGGAATCTTAACATGGTATCAGAGCCAAGGTTGGAATAAAAGATCCAGATCAAATTCTTATATTGATATATATTCATATACCAAAACTATATATATATAAATATCTTGTGATAAATTAGACTCTCCAAAATGGTGAAGGAAGTTAGACTTGAGGATAGACTTGAAGGTGCCTCTAATTTTGTATCTTGGAAATTTCAAATGTTACTAACATTGAAAGAGAATGAATTAATCACAGTGCTAAAAGAAAGGAACCCAAACAAAGTGAGAAAGATGAAAAGATTCAATGGGAAAAGAATAATACAAAAGCAATGAAATTGCTAGTAGATGGAGTGAAGGATCATCTAGTGCCTATAATTATCAGACTAGATTCAACATATGCCACGTTCAAAGCCTTTGAAAAAATGTTTTAGATTAACAACTCTAGTAGAGTCCTTACTCTCAAAAATCAACTAAGTCAAATGAAGATGAACCAAGGAGAAACTATTACTTCATATTTTATGAGAATAACTGATTTGAGAAATCAACTCTCTACAATTGGTCATGATTATGATAGTAAATAACTATCAATGATAGCCCTAAACAGACTACCTATCTCTTGGGAATCATTTATTCAAGGCATCAATGCTCGACCTAAACTTCCCAAATTTGAAAGACTAAAAACATATTGCATTCAAGAAGAGTCCAGGTTGATATCCAGAGGGATCAACACGAATGCTCCAAAAGAGGAAATTCAAATCCTTCACACTCAAACTCACACAAAAGGAAAGAAGTTTAATAAAGGGAAAAGAGGTAAAAACACTAACGAGAAACACTCACTAAAGAAAATAAGAGACCTATCTAAAGTTCAATGCTTTAGATGTGACAAATATGGTCATTTTGTGATGAAGTGCCCTGATAGAACAAAACCTCAAGCCTCCTTCACTGAGGTTAAAACTATGGATACAAATTCAGAGAAACTTGTATTTTACTCTACCTTATCTAGTCAAGTTACAAACTGCAAGAACACCTGGGTGATAGATAGTGGGGCCTCCAAACACATAATAGGATTTAGAGATCACCTAGAAACCCTTGAGGAAACTACTGATGAGAAAGTAACTATTGGAGATAATACTGACTATCCAGTAAAAGGAATTGGGTCTTGCATAATTCAACTCAAATTTGGTGTATCACTCCAACTCACGAGAACTCTATATGTACCTAGGATCAAAAGAAACCTAGTTTCTATCTCAGCTCTTGAAGACAAGGGTTACAAGATCACATTTATGGAAGGAAAAGTATTAGCCTGGCCCAATAAATCTACAATTAAAAATGCTCATACTATTGGTATAAGA
Source organism: Chamaecyparis obtusa (assembly GCA_027943335.1). NCBI lineage: Eukaryota > Viridiplantae > Streptophyta > Pinopsida > Cupressales > Cupressaceae > Chamaecyparis > Chamaecyparis obtusa. Next base: position 16,805 of record BSBK01002385.1, read on the forward strand.
CAGGGGTATCTTTATAAACTATCTACTTCTTCTCAAGCCCTAATTCATGAATCAACAAATGAGAATGAAATTTGGCATAGAAGACTAGGGCATTACCACTTTCATGGTTTACCCAGTTTAGAGAAGATGGTCACTAGTCTACCAAAACTCAAAACTGGACATGTAGGGACTTACAAAGTTTGTGCATTAGGGAATAATATCAAAAACACTTTTCATAATAGTGAAAGCAATTTTAAAGAAGTATTAGAACTTATTCACTCTAATTTGTGTGGATTTGTGTCTGTTCCCTCCACTGGAGGATTCATGTATTACATCATCTTTGTAGATGACTACTCTAGGAAAACATGGATATATTTTCTTAAGTGTAAAGAGTCTAAAGAAATTCTCTTAAAGTTTAAAGAATTTAAGGCTCTAGTAGAAAATGTATTTGGAAAGAGTGTTAAAATATTGAGAACAGACAATGGGAAGGAATACATTTCAGGAACCTTTTAGAATTTTTTAAAAACTACTAGGATTAAGAGGGATTACATTGTTCCTTACAACCCTCAACAAAACAGAGTTGTAGAAAGGAAGAAGAGAACTATTGTTGAAAGTGCCAAAGCTATGATGCATGATCAAAATCTAGAAACTCATCTTTGGGAAAAAGTCTCTAATACTGTCATATATATTCAAAATAGATGTCCTCATTCTCATTTAGAAAAAAATACTCCAGAAGAAGTATTCACTGGAACTAAACCTAAAATAATCCATCTAAGGATATTTGGATGTCTAATCTATATTCATATTCCTAAAGAGAAAAGAACCAAGTTAGAACCCTCTGGGAAGAAAGGTATTCTAGTTAGATATAGTAAAACATCCGAAGCATATCGAATTTACATTCGAAGACAAATAAATATTAAACTAAGCAAGGATGTGATCTTCAAGGAAGATTGATGCAGGAGCATCTTGGGTCTTGAGCAATCTTGCATTGCCAAAAAAATAAATATTTCCTATTTCTGTACCTGTCTGATGTTTGTTTTGTCACCAATGTTGCGGTTGGTTTCTTGCCTTGCACAGTTAATGAAGTGATGTGGACCTTATCTTGAGCATTCTCCTAAAGGTGCACGTCCTAATTCATTTGGATCTAGAAGTTATCGCAATTTTCCTCGGGCATCAATTTTCTGCCAGTTTCGCTCATGAAACGTGTGGTATTTCACCTTGCACGGTTCCGTATGGGGAAATTGGAGCTTGAGTAGTTGGGGATATGTTCTTGGATCATGTGAGGACCTAAATGCAACTTCACATCATGTTTTGTTATTTCTTTTTTTAGTTTTGGTTTCTCCTCATACGTGGACCTACATTGTAATTAAATGTCTGACTAGCTGACTTGTGGCTTTGCTAGCTATATATTTGGAGCTTGGGTTGATGTAGAAAGGAAGTTCTAGTTAGAAGATAGTAGGTTAGAGGATTCAGATGCGAGCTATGATTCCGATTTCATAATTTCTTTTTATAAGGCCGAAACCCGGAAGGCCTCACAGTCGAGCATGTTGCTGATTTAATAATAAGTACACCAGTGTGGTTGTCAGTTGCTTGCCTATATTCATTGTGATTCATGGTATTGTGTGATGTTCAAATATTGCTTCCGTGTGTAACTCTCTGCAGGGCATATTTGTGGATTTAAGTAGTCTCAATTAACCCTGATTCTTCCTATAGCCACCCCGCCCTTGCGTCAAGTGGTATCAGAGAAAGTTCTTTCTTGTGGATTGGATCGTGGAGAACCTTATTGGATTGGTTGTAGGGTGGAGGATTTGAGATTTGACCTATAACTTGCAGAAGGTTACAATCTTGCTGGAACCTAATTGTCAAGATGGTTCATGGTAGAGGAAATGACAATGCTATTGTGGATATGTTGAGGCAGATTGCAACTAGGCTTGAAGCTATAGAGACATCCTAGAGAAGAGGCACACTTCTTGAAGATGTTAGTGATGAAGAAGAGGCAACACCTAATCCTGAACTTGAAGTTGAATAGGATGAGGAAAGACTTTTGAGAGTTTTATCTAAGGCTAACTCCAGACCTGTAGTTGAAGTTGCTTGCTATGATGGAAGACTTGAGACCGATGTGATTTTGGATTGGATCTCTGAGATGGATAAGTACTTTGAGTATGAAGGTACTCCTGATAATAAGAAGGTTAAGATAGCAGTCACAAAGTTGAAAGGTCATGCATCTCTTTGGTGGGATCATTTACAAACTGAGAAACAGAAGAGAGGGAAAAGAAAAATCAAGACATGGATGAAAATTCTTGGAAAGATGAAGAAGAAGTTTCTTCCAGCTGACTACCAAGTTAGTTTGATGAGAAAAATGCAAAATTTGAGACAAAAGGACATGAGTGTGAAAGAATATACTGAGGAATTTTACAAATTAGATATCAGATCTAGACATGTGGATGATGAAGTTGAGAAAGTGGCTAGATACCTGAATGGTTTGAGGACATCGATTCAAGATGAGATCAGTTATGTTAAAAAAGATAGTGTGGAAGAAGCATACCAATTTTCTTTGAAGGCAAAAGATAGATTAACAAAGAGACATGAACAAAGAGGAAGAGGAAGAGGTGGCAGATTTCAGAGAAGTAGAGGTGGATCTTATGGAGAAAGTAGTAGATCTAACAATGCAGTACAAGATAAAGGAATAAAGGATGGAAAGATGAACCTACTGGTAGAAGAGGTAATTACTCTAGAGGTAGCTATATTGGATACTCTAGGAATATCAATAGTGGGAAAAGAGAAGAGAAATCTTGGTTTAAAGGTACTTGTTACAAATGTGGTGAAGAAGGGCATAGAGCTTTTGAATATACTAACTCTGGAAAGAAGACTAGAGGTAATGGCATAAATAATTTGGCTTGTGAAGAAGTTGAGGAATTATCTAATGAACCTGAACATGGTGAGAACTTGATGCTAAGAAGGATCTTGTGAAATGAAGAACCTGATGAGGAACCTATTCTAAGGAAAAGTTTATTCAGAAATAGATGTAAGATCATTGACAAATGTTGCAAGGTAATCATTGATAGTGGAAGTTTTGATAATTTGGCATCTGAAGAGCTGGTTAACAAATTGCAGTTGCAGAGATTGAGACATCCTAAACCTTACCATATTGCTTGGATCCAGAAGGAGCATAAACTACTTGTAAGTGAACAATGCCTTGTTAAATTCAAAATTGGGAGTTATCATGATGAAGTCTTGTGTGATATTATGCCTATGGATTGTTGTCATATTCTTTTGGGTAGACCTTGGCAATATGATAGGAAAGCTTTGCATGATGGTATATTGACTCAATATACTATTTGGATGGATGGAAAGAAACAAGTATTATTGCCTTTAGTAGAGAAGTTTGATGAAGGTCACTATACTACAGTTAGAGTATGCTTGGTTGATGGTAAAAAGTTTTCAAGAGAAATGAAAGAACAAAATGTTTGTTTTGCTTTATTTCCTAGGAAAACTAAGAAACAAGATGAGTTAAAACATGCACTTGAGGTTAAAGCTTTGTTGACTTAATTTCATGACATCAAATTTCTGATAATGTACCTAATGGTTTGCCTCTTATGAGAAGTATAAGTCATTGTATAGATTTGATACCTAGAGCTAGTTTGCCTAATAAAGCACCACATAAGTTGACACCTGATGAAAAGACTGAGTTGAATAGACAAGTGCAAGAATTGCTTGAGAGAGGTTTGATTAGAGAAAGTTTGAGTCCTTGTGCAATACTTGTTGTGTTAGCACCTAAAAAGAATGGAGAGTAGAGAATGTGCACTGATTCTAGAGCTATAAACAAGATAATAGTAAAGTACATATTTCCTTTGCCTAGGATGGATAACATAATGGATAGTTTGAGTGGAGAAAAGTATTTCACAAAAATTGATTTGAAGAATGGTTATCATCAGATTAGAATTAGAGAAGGGGATGAATGGAAAAATACTTTTAAGACTAATGAAGGTTTATATGAATGGTTGCTTATGCCTTTTGGTTTGACTAATGCACCTAGTACTTTCATGCGACTGATGAATGAAGTTTTGAAAAGATTCTTGGGTAAGTTTGTGATTGTATATCTTGATGAAATTTTGATATTCAGTTAGACTAAGCAAGAACATCTTGAACATATCAGACAAGTATTGCAGAGATTGAAGGAAGAAAAGTTGTTGATTAACTTTAAAAAATGTTCATTTATGAAAGAAGAGATTGTGTACCTTGGTTTTGTAATTTCAGTTGATGGATTGAAGATGGACCCTAAGAAAGTAAGAGCTATACTTGATTGGCCTACACCAGAGAATGTTGGAGAGGTAAGATCATTTCATGGATTGGCAAGTTTTTATAGAAAGTTTATCAGAAATTTCAGTTCAATTTGTAATGCTATGACTGAAACTATCAAAAGAGATAAAAGGGATTTCAAATGGACACATGGAGCACAAAAGAGTTTTGAAACATTGAAACAAAGAATTGCAGAGTTGCCTACACTTGCTTTGCCTGATTTCAGTAAAGTTTTTCAAGTTGAATGTGATGCTAGTGGAAGTGCAATTGGAGCTGTTTTGAGTCAAGAAGGAAGACTTGTAGCTTTCTTTAGTGAGAAATTGAATGATGTTAAGAGAAAATATTCAGTTTATGACTAGGAATTCTATGCTATTGTTCAAGCTTTGAAGAAATGGAGACATTATCAGATGCCTAAAGATTTTGTGTTGTATACTGGCCATAAAGATTTGTAGTATTTGGGAAGTCAGAATCAATTGAATTAGAGACATATGAAGTGGGTTGAGTTTTGCAGAATTTTTCCTTTTCATTGAAACAGAAGAGTGGACAATCAAATAAGGTTGCTGATGCACCAAGCTGAAGAAGAAATTTACTGATAGAAATGAGAGTTGAGGTACTTGGTTTTTATGATTTGAAGTGTTTGTATGAAATTGACCTTGATTTTGCAGAGCCTTGGAAAGCTTGTAAGGAATAAATAATAAATGATAAATGGATTGATTATTTCATTCAAGAAGACATGTTGTTTAAAGGAGTTCAATTGTGCATACCTAGAGGATCTATGAGAGAGAACATAATAAAGGATAAACATAGTGGTGGACTTGCTGGACATTTTGGGATTGATAAGATTGTGAAATTGATTTTAGAAAGATACTTTTGACCACAGATTTATAGAGATGTACAGAGAATGGTTAGAGGTTGCAGAATTTGCCAAACAACAAAAGGAACTAGTCAGAATTTGGGATTGCATACACCTTTGCCTTTACCTGATAGATCTTGGGAAGATGTGAGTATGGACTCTATTCTTGGATTGCCCAGAACTCATAGAGGTAATGATTCTATTTTGGTAGTGGTTGACAGATTTTCTAAGATGGCTCATTTCATACCTTATAAGAAGACATCTTATGCATTGCATGTAGCTGAATTATCTTTCAAGGAAGTGGTAAGATTGCATGGGTTGCCTAAATCTATTATTTCAGATAGAGATACTAATTTTACTGGTTACTTTTGGAAGATACTTTGGAGGAAGATGAATACTGAATTGAAGTTTAGTTCTACATTTCACTCTTAGATAGATGGACAGACTGAAGTTGTGAACAAAAGTTTGGGAAACTTGTTGAGATGTTTAGTTGGAGATAAGCCTGCTAATTGGGATTTAGTTTTGGCACAAGCAAAGTTTGCATATAATAATTTTGTGAATAGAAGTACTAAGAGGACACCATTTGAGATTGTTACTAGATTTCATCCTAAAGGAGCCACTGAGTTGAGAGATTTACCTACCGAGACAAGGATAAGTGCTGAAGCTAAGGATTTTGCAGCATACATGAGAACTTTTCATGATGGAGTTAAAAAGAACTTGGAGGACAATAATCTGAAATATAAACAAAGAGAAGATAAGAGAAGGAGACCTAAATATTTTGAAGTTAAAGATGAGGTTATGATTCATTTAAAGAAGAATATATTTCTAGTTGGTACCTATAACAAGCTGAAAATGAAGAAGTTTGGACCTTGTAAGATTCTGAAGAAGCTTGACAGTGGAAATGCTTATGGAAATGGTTATGAAAATCAATTGATGAGATGGGAGATGATCTAAATTATCCTAAGAAGGACAAAGACAACATTGAGAAGATCTTGAATAGTAGAGTAAGCAAGAGTACAAGAGGAAAAGACTACATGGAATACCTAGTTTAGTGGAAAGACAAACCAGTTGAAGACAGTCCATGGATTACACAAGGTGAGTTGGATCTTTATTATTCGGGTCAGAACATGAACAGTGCCTGATGTGGACATCAATTCTTTTGTTACCCCAGGTGTCTAATGTAGGAGCATCTTGGGTCTTGAGCAATCTTCCATCGCCAAAAAAAAATAAAAATCTTATTCTTGTACCTGTCTGATGTTTGTTTTGTCACTGATGTTGCAGTTGGTTTCTTGCCTTGTGCAGTTAATGCAGTGATGTGGACCTTATCTTGAGAATTCTCCTAAAGGTGCACATCCTAATTCATTTGGATCTGGAAGTTATTGCAATTTTCCTCGGGCATCGATTTTTCACCAAATTTGCTCATGAAACGTGTGGTATTTCGCCTTGTGCGGTTCCGTACGGGGAAATTGGAGCTTGCATGGTTGGGGATCTTCTCTTGGATCACGTGAGGACCTAAATGCAACTTTGCATCATGTTTTGTTATTTCTTTCTTTAGTTTTGGTTTCTCCTCCTAAGTGGACCTATATTGTAATTAAATGCCTGACTGGCTGACTTGTGGCTTTGTTGGCTATATATTTGGAGCTTGGGTTGATGTAGAAAGGCATTTCTAGTTAGAAGATAGTAGATTAGAGGATGGAGATGCGAGCTATGATTCTGATTTCATAATTTCTTTGTATAAGGCCGAAACCCAGAAGGCCTCATAGTTAGGCAAGTTGTTGATTTAATAATAAGTACACCAGTGTGGTTGCTAGTTGCCTGCCTATATTCATCGTGCTTCATGGTATTGTGTGTTGTTCAAATATTGCTTCCATGTGTAACTCTTTGCAGGGCATGTTTGTGGGTTTAAGCAGTCTCAATTAACCCTAATTCTGCCTATAACCACCTTGCCCTTGCGTCAAAGATATTGCATTGAAAAGATCCAAAGATGAAACTAAAATGAATGGTGACAGTCAAGAAGATCTCTCTCCTGATATTCAAAGGGAGATACAAGAGATCCCTGAGGACAATGATTTCATTGATCACATGGATACTACTAAAGAAAAAAAAAAGACCTCTATGGGCCAGAAAGATAATTGAAGAAGTAAGGGAATATGCAACCCCTTCCAGTACATCTAGGGAAAGCAAAATACCAAATAAATTTTCTAGCTATGTTACACTAATGAGTGAATTAATAAAATTAGAACCTTCTAATGTTGAGGAAGCTCTTCAACATCTTACTTGGAAGGATGTCATGACAAAAGAATACAATTCTATACTTAAGAATGATGTTTGGGATATTGTGCCTTGGCCCAAAAATAAATCAGTGGTTTCTTCCAAGTGGTTATTCAAAATCAAACATGCAACACATGGAAGTATAGAAAAATGTAAAGAAAGTTTTGTCGCTAGAGGCTTCTCTCAGAAAGAAGGCATTGACTATGAAGAAACATTTGTTCTAGTTGCTAGATATACCTCTATTTGAATTGTAATTGCCATTGCAATATCTAAAGGATGGGAAATACATCAGATGGATGTAAAGACACTGCTTTCCTGAATGGGGTCATTGAAAAGGAAGTATACTTAGAGAAACTTAAAGGATTCATATCACAATAAACAATCACATGTCTTCAAACTAAAGAAAGCATTACATGGTCCCAAACAAGCTCCTAGAGCTTGGTATGAAAGGATTGACCATTATCTATCAAAACTCAACTTTTTGAAAAATGATGCAGACCCAAATCTCTATTTCAAATATTAGATGGAGACATGTTTATTCTAATTATTTATGTTGATGATTTATTAATCCTAGGGGAAGAGCACCTCATCATGAAATGAAAACAAGACTTGGCATTCGAATTTGATATGAAAGACTTGGGAATTCTTCATTAATTTCTTGGATTGGAAGTGTGGCAACATAAAAATAACACATTTCTAAATCAAGGAAAGTACATAATGGACATCCTCAAGAGATTTAGAATGATGGAATGCAAGCCTATGTCTACTCCAATGGAGACAAACCTCCTCAAACTCAAGGAAGCAACTAATGACTCAAAGCCTACAGATCCTACCCTATACATATAGATAAATGGGTCCTTGATTTACTCAGTAAACACTAGGCATGATATTTGTTATGCAGTGAATGTGCTTAGTCAGTTCATGAGTGAACCAAAGCAAATACACCTAGTAGAAGCTAAGCATATCCTCAGATATCTTCGAGGCACAATTAGATATGAGTTGAGCTATAAAGATGTGGACCTGAAATTGCATGGTTACATTGATTCAGATTGGGTCAGAAACATTATGGATAAAAAAAATCACCTCTGGATTTTGCTTCAGTTTAGGTTCAACTATGATCTCTTGGTTCGGTAGAAAACAATCCTCAGTAGCTCAGAGTTCCACTGAAGTAGAATATATTGCAGCATCCATGGGAGCATGAGACGTAGTTTGGTTTAGAAAAATTTTAGTTGGATTGTTTAGACAAACACTAAAGCCAACTATTATTCATTGTGACAATCAGGGTTGCATTAAACTATCCTTGAATCTAGTGTTTCATAACAGGTCCAAACATATTGAGATACCTTATCACTACATTAGAGACATGGTAGAAAAGAATGTGGTGGAGTTGAAATATGTTAGTACAAATGAACAAACATCATATATACTCACCAAACCTCTTGCGAAGAATAAGGTTGAATACTTCAGAGGTAAACTTGGTATGATTGTATTTTTTGAGAATGAGTCTCAGTATATTTGATCATTTCACTAATCAAATATTTCTTGTAATCATGAGTGTTATTTCATGAATATATATATGTGATTTGTATGCATCATCAAGAAGTGATGACTTTGTAATGATTACATTTGTATATTTGATAGGTATTGAGAGGTGATGATCTTACAATAACTTGTCTTTGTCATGATGGATATCATATTGATATCTAAGCAGATCGTGATAATAATATCTCTATGAAAGGTGTACATTTACTTTCATTAGAGATATGAGTACTTGGTGAACATCATGATACTTGATGTTAGCAAGCCATTACTCTGAGTACTTGGTGAATATCACAGACTTGATATTAGCAGGCTATTACTCTTGATTTTATGAGATAATATCTTCATGACCCTTATGAGTACTTGGTGAACATCATAAAACTTGATGTTAGAAGGCCATTACTCCGAGTACTTGGTGAGTATGATAGATTTGATATTAGTAGGCTATTACTCCGATATTATGAGATAATATCATTTATAATATTACATTGAGGTAATCCTTTATTCATGTTGTGTATGAATCTTTTCATAAAACATCTTCCATAACTAAGAGAGAGAGTTAATGATATAGCGTCGGTTAGTAAATTAATCAATTAAGATTCATCTTTGGAAAATGATTAAGTGTATTTGTTATATATATATATATATATATATATATATATATATATATATATATATATATATATATATATATATATATATATATATATATATATATATATATATATATATATATATATATATATATATATATATATATATATATATATATATATATATATATATATATTGAGTTATCGACCGATGAACAAATATCTATTTGGAGATCACGATATCTATCGTGCAGCTAGTATTATGGTATTATAACACATAAAGTGTTACGATACATAATATGTATGGTAATACAGTTGTGTTATGATACACATTATGTATCATAACACATAAGTGTTACGATACTTAATATGTATCGTAACACTTGGGTGTTACGATACGTATTACGTATCATAACAAGTTCCTAAACAACAAACAAACTTCTGCATTATCATTGTTGCCAAGTATCATGAAACGGTGTCTCCTGTGAAATATGAAAGGGCATGTCTCATGTAGAGACATGTCTCTACATTTGTAGAGGCATGTCTCTCCATGAGACATGTCCTCATTATTGGATATTTATATTCAAAGGAATCAACATTTGGAAATCACAAAAATAAATTGTAGTGTTCTTAAGTACAGATTTGTATTCAGAATAATATATAACAAGTTCACTGTCTGATTTAAAAGAAAATTAAACATCAATTACATCAAATAGGAATCTTAACAAAAATGTTGTCATTAAAAAGTAGTACACATATAATATTAAATTCATTAATATTTTCTTATTTAAAAAATATATTAAATTTTAAAAACATAATAAAATACTTCAAGCACAACTAATTCTCTATAGAAGAATATACATAGTGAATTTGAATTTACTATACCTAGAAAGATGCTCACTGTTTATAAAATAGACTTAAAGCATAAATATTGACTTGGAGTCCAATTATATTAACATATTTTATTTTTTATGTGGGAGAATACTTACAAACTTAGTAAATATTTATTGTGGCAGTCCAAAATCTATTAACAAAATGAAATCACAATACATAATAGTTTTCAATAGTTAACTACCGGAATGCCTTAGATCTAATTTACATTACATAATAGTTATTATGTCTATTTTTATATTTTTTTAATCTGGAAAAATTTGATTGATTGGAAAAATCTTTTACAAAGGGTGGGAGGAACTTTGTTGTTTTGAAGAAGTTGATATTGAAGTTTTACTTGCTTAAAGAAACATAATTTTTTTCTAAGAGCATTGAAGTTTTGTAAATTTGTACAACCATTTTAAAAATATATAGAAATATTGTAAAACTAATTCTTCATTATTGCAACTATTTCCAAAATTTATGTATTTAAGACTTGTCTTTTAGTATAAAAATTATGTTCTATTTAAATAAATATGTACTATAGTTTATAATATATCTATTTAATAAAAGAAAATGTTAATGGTTAAATTGTAATGTAAGAGTTAGATTTAGGAAGGGTTATAAACTTTTCAAGATTCAAAATAATTTTTTTAATAATTTCTTACTAAATTACTATAAAAAATAGCAAGAAGTATTAGAAATTTAAATAATAGTATTAAAAATTTAAGTAATTCAATTAATAATGCAAGTATGCTTTTAATGAATTGATTAAATTAATTGCACGAGTTTAAAATCTTTAGGGTTGTACTTTATTTAAGAAACAAATTTAATATAAAAAATAACAAGTAGCATCCAAATTATATTGAAATAAATTTATACAAATTAAATTAAATAAATAAAAATTAATTTATAAATCTTTAAATTTGAAAATTTTAGATTTTCACGGTCTCCATTAGACTTCATTAAAAACAAAATATATTTCAATTACAAAATATTATTAAAATATATAACATATAATATTGATTCACCAAATATAAATAGTAGTTGAATAAAAATAAATTCTTTTATACATGGTTGCACTTCATCGTCATATAAATCTATTTTCTTTATTATATAAATAATATTATTTAATTAAATTTTATTGAAAGAGTTAATTAATTAAAATAAAATAAAAATTGTCAATGGGCCTTTGGTCTGCTGGTGAAGTTGAATGGTTCTTAATGAGCCCACTAGGGATCAAGTCTTGTTGAGTGCAAGGCTCCGACATCATAAGGGATGAGGCCGAGATCGTGCCCTGACGATTTTGGCGGTGTGGATACCCCTCAGTCCTTGGCTCTTAGCCGAAGAGGTTTCAGGCACGAGTGTGCTCATATCGGGTTGCTAAACGTCTCTGTGGTGGGTCTTCATTGGTTGGTTGCTCGCAGGCTTCGTGCCTCTGCTGGGCTAGCTCACAAGTCTGAACCCTCCATAAAAAATAAAATAAAATCTTAATATGAATAAAAAATTAAGTTGATATTTTAAAATAATAATGTTTATAATATATACTAAGTGATTTAATAGGATTAGTTATTTTAAATAATATGTAATAAGTGATTCTGAGTAGAGTAATTGTGTTTTTGTTATTTTATTTATTTTAAATTTTAATGATAAATTGTGTTTAGTACATTTCTATACCTCAAATGTTGATCACAATAAATTCATTTATCTTTATATGAATTGAAATATTGAAAATAAATTATCATACATAAATTTAGTGTTAAGGATTAAGTATTGGGTTGAGAGCTTTAGAAGAGCATTAAATTCAACGTTGGGATTATTTTGGTTAGTAATTTTTCACAAATAGGTTTTGGGTAGAACAACATTTAGTATTTTGTTTTTGACTATGCTCAAGGTTTAGGATTAGGGTTAGGGTTATGATGACAAATTACGTTTGCATCCTTTTGATTTGGAGATAGAACAAAAATGGGGTTACATTATAGTTTAGATTTTACCATTCGATTTATGCTTAGTGTTAGGGTTTATATCATATTTTGTGTTATGATTTTGATTAAATGCATTGGCCAATAAACATAGTTTCTATTGCTTGGGTTTAGTGTTTGGGTTAGGATAATGATCAAGGTTTATACCATGGTAAGGGTTTCGATTGGGTTTACGTTTTCAATTTTGTTTTTTATAGAACTCATTCAAAAGTAAGAATATTATTTCCAATAATAGTGTAAATATATAAGAAAAATGTAATATTTGAGAAATTTAACATTAACATATAGAAGAGTAATTATGCAAACTGAATTAGAAAACGTAAGGATACAATATTTGTTCGAATCATTGTATCATTTTGAATTGACTTATTAAAAAAAAATAGTATTTGTAACATATGTATGCTATTACATTCAATTATGACTATGTCGCATCAAAGGTTAAACTTTCAAACAAAGGTGAAAATAAGACAATACCAAAGAGAATATATAGGACATACCGAAGAGAATATAGAAGACGACAACGAGAACAAATGAATGACAATGGAAGGGAGGAACAAAGGAAAAGACACAATGAGACAAAGATGTATAAATATGCCAAACGAAGAGTAGAAGTAGTAGTAGAAGAATTGGATGCTCACAACAGAGAGGGTACAAATATAGATCAAGAGGTGTTCAATCTCTAGTGATATATATATGCAGGGTGTGCAATCTATTTGAGTTGAATTAATGGACAAACAAGCATTCCTTTGCCTAACCCTTGTGTTCATTAAATGTGTTTTTTCATTCTTCTCTTGTCCCTCCAAAATACCCTTGTATACGATCCTTGGTTGGCAACATTATTTTAAAATAATCAGCTTGTCACATGACACTTGTGTCCCATAATTTGAGCGCCTAATTCAAATACTTATATGTCCCTGCATTATTTTCCCTAAGTCCATGGGAAATGAAAAAAATTCTTATGGGTTGATTCAAATTTTTTATATATACACCTTGGTTCAAATCCTTCATTTAGCTTCAAAGCAACCTAGATTTTCTTAGTCTTAAGTATTTATTTGGGTCTGACAATGTGAAGGGGAGTATCCTTATTTTGTTAAACTTGTTTTCACTTCTAGTCCACAGTTACAAACTTTTAGTTCAGCTTTCAAATTTTGCAGGCTCACCCTAAGTGTTGGAATAGATTCAAGGCCAAAGAAAAGTGTGCTTCTCTTGTTGTACGTGCTCCCATTTCGAGCCCATTATATGATCCTTGCATTGCTCTTTAAAGATTGGGCTTTCCCTAGGTTTGTAATGAGCTGTCATGATCTTGTATGTTTTTCATTTTTATTATGATTTCACTTTAGCCGAGTGGTACAAATCTTGCCACAAACGTCTCAAAAATTTTGGGAGCTTGTTGGGCTTGCCTAAGATTTTGAATTAGCTTCGACGGTTTCAAAGAAGCATGTTGGATATTGAAAGTAGTAAGAGAATCTCCCTTATATAATATTCATATGTTATCATGCTTTGTATGCTAGGTATACATACCTTATAAGTTAATGTGCTTTCATTATGTTGCCTTCCTTTGATGCAAGTGCTAGTCTATACAAAGAAAGAAAATTATCAAATATAAAATATGTAATAAAATTATATAGATTTTTTATAACATGTTAACTTGTACATTTCTATCCAGGCAGAGAGGATGGAGGCCCAAAGATACTGTTTGGTATTTTCCTTTAAGCGACTTTCTTTGGGTGGAGAAACAAACCACTGATTAGCTCCCTGTATTCAGAAGTCTAGAGGACTGCAGGCAGAAGAAGAGGGATTACTGGAAGTCTTAGACGGCCCAGCATAGATTAAAAGAAAAGGTATGTATAGGATTGAAAATCTGTTCAGGTAGCATGTTAGGATAGAAGAAAAAGACAGTAAAATTTGTAGCTTTATTTTATTTCCTAAATGTGCCTGTGTCCGCATATCGTCTTGAAATTTCTCTTACTATCAACATTATTATGGGCTTAGACTATTAGCCGTATCACTTTGTATCTAGCAATGCCTTTCTGATCAAAGATCCAGTGCCTACCTGCTAAGCCGCCCTAAAAAGAAATCGCCCTCAATTTATATTTTTTTAAAATCGTGCATTCATATACCCTACCGCTGAAACACTCCGTAGACTGGCGTTCCCTTCACGAGGCGATTTTATTGGTTTTCAGTCGCCTCTTATTTAGGCTCGGTTTACGTTACCTCTTGGTGCTTATTACCATAAATTGAACAAATGGGATCTGTCACCCGAGACTATAAGAGCCAACACTATTATTCAAAGTGTAGATATCAGCCAACTAAGATCATGAGTCGGAAATTATAGATATCTGCCAGCTAAGATCACGAGTCAGTTTGGTATCAAATAATGTATGCGAGTTTGGAAATAGCACAACAGGCACCTTTTTCCTTTCTTTAATGTGGCGTTTTATCATCAAATCTTACAATTTTACCTTTTAAATATTTCTTCATGCTTCTAATTATGCAGAAACTATAGAAGCTTTTGCTTTTTTCTTATATATGGAGATTAGTATTTCAGTGTCCATATGAAAACAAACCTTTTGGTAGCACTTGAGATGGTCTCCCACCTGTTAGGTGTTAGGTGTATGTTGTCAGGCATAACACAATGATGCTTTCAATGCGTATAAGGAACATCCTTGTTTGTTTTCACACATCACTCGAGTATATGGATTCTATGGCAGAATGCTTGCAGAAATGAGTTTTGAGCCTAAATAATATTTTTCTTTTGTTTCCATGAAATTGATAAATAGGTACAAACTTGGGAAGGCTTATTGTGCTCTGTTCACAGTATAACAAATGCATTCTGCCAAATGCATCAGTTTTTCTTTCCACCAGTTTTCAAATTATTGCTTGAAAATTATTAAACTCTTAGTTTTAATTGCTATTTCTGCATTCTCATTTTGCTTCAGATCTCATCATGGTGCCTATTATTTGCAACTCTTTAATGAGGAAAAGCTATTGGTTTTATTTTTTTAAATTTTTTTTCAGGGTAAGGCTCCCTACATTCTATCCGCCCGTGTGATGTCCCATTTTGGGATGATCATAAATCTTGCCCTAAAATCACAAGTTCAATTAAAATAAAAAACAAATATAGTTAGAATTATAAATTTACCAATAAATTGTCTTTATCAAGATTAATCCTGGTTTAGATCCTACAATCATGTTAGGCAACATTTGAAATATAATTTATAAGACCAATTATTTCCATTAGGATTAGGGATCCAACAACAAATATAAGTGCATATATATCAATAATCATCTTGATCTATTTAGATAAATCATGCAATAGATTTTGAAGTTTAGGAACCAAAGTTCAAACCATCAATAGTTCCATTTTTCATAATCAACAGTAGTAGGGTTTGGAGAGGAAAAACCACAAAGGGTGCCCAGAGACTGGTCAGCCCAATTAAGCCCAAGAGTGCATAACATCCAACTAAGGCAACTTGCCCCTTGGCCCACAAATGGTAGGAATATCCAACTAAGAAAATTCCATCATTCGGGGTGGACTACTTAATTTGAGGGAACCTTGGTTATTGAGGAAGACTGTTCAAGCCAATTAAGCCCAAGAGCACACAACATCCTCCTAAGACAACCACCCCTTGGCCCACAAAAGGCAGGAATATTCAACTAAGACAACTTGTCATTTGTGGTGGCACACTTAATTCAAGGTAACTGGTCTATTACCTCTCCCTAACATATTTCCTTCCATTCCCGTATGATTGCTTGTGGGAATAAGGAATAGATAAACTTATTTATTAATTAAAGAAACATAATAGATTTACAAAGTTTATTAACATCTTGGTAAAAGACATTTAAAAAGTATAGATATTTTTATCCACATCGCATACACTAATCATAATATCAAACATATTATCATGTATGCCAAATATTTACTATATTGAAATATGGCTGTATTCTGAAATGCAGATCTCTTCGCTCAATGCTGAACTTGTTTTTTATTTTCATTCATGCCTTCCTCTAATGTAGTCTTCTACATTTTATACCTTTATGTCTCTATGAAGAGAGACAACCTTTGGAAGATGTTGCTGCTTAGTGACTTCTCTTCAAAACCAATCTCGTAATGCTACCTCTTCAAAACCAATCACTGCCTTGTGTATTTATTAATTGTTGCTTTAGGTGCCTTAGAATATTTTAATTGCTGGCATAAAACATAATATGAGTGTTGTTTTTTGCCTTTATACTAATAATTGTTTCTGTTTATATTAGTTGCCTTCTAAAATAATAGAATCACCGCTTATGATATATTGCTGCTCCTTAACATTAATTTCTGTCATTTTGATTTAAGTGATCATTAATGCTCATTATCAACCTTATTTAATCCCCGCATTAGTTAAATTGCTGCCTTATTTTTAAGATGAGCACTTCCTTTAATTGCTGATACTTGGATCACTGGGCAAGATTAATTTTATTTGTTTTACTCTCTCTTAGACGGGGTCATGACAGACTGCCCTTCCTGAGATTGCTTGTCCTCAAGCAATTTCAAGTTTGAATGATTGAAGATCTCAACTCCCTCTCAAGTGGTGTCTTAAGCGGGTAGACCCTTTCACTTAACCAATTACACAAAAATGGATTTATTCCTCAACCTCTTTTTTCGCACATTAAGAACGGTTTTAGGTTCCAGATTTAACTTGCTCTCATCATCAAGCGAAGGTAATTCCAAACATGGAGTAACATGTTGCCCTAACACCTTTTTTAGTTGGGACACATGAAAGATATTGTGAATCCTGCTGTTTGTCGGTAGTTCCAATTCGTAGGCAACCTCTCCTAGTCTTTTTAAAATCTTGTATGGTCCATAGAATCTAGGTTTGAGCTTCTCGACTTTGTTGACCTTGATTGATGATTTTTTATAAGGTTGTAACCTTAAGAAAACCAAGTCCCCAACTTCAAATGTCCTTTCGGTTTTGTTTTTGTTGGCATAGGTCTTTTTTTGGTTTTGTGCTTGGTGTAGATTATCTTTGCGTGTATTCATAATATTTATGTTTTGTTGAAAAAAGTCTTCAGCCCCTGGTACACGACTTTCTTGGAGGATCAAACTTCCAAATGAGGTTGCCTTGTATGCATACAAGGCCTTGAAGGAGCCCATTCCTATTGACATGTGGTGGATGGTTAATAACAATATTCTCAAGGTGCAACCACCTGATCCATGCATTTTGTTGTCATATATAGTTCCTTAGGTATCTTTCCACTCGTTTGTATACAATTTTCGTTTTTCCATCAGTTTGGGGATGATAGCTTGTGCTTGGTGTGAGTTTTTTCCTTGCTAGTTGAAAGAGTTCTTGCCAAAACAGGCTAAGGAATCGACTATCTCTATTTCTAATGATGTTTCTAGGGAGGCCATGTAATTTGAAAATTTCCTTGAAGAAGACATTGACTACTTGACGCAAGGGAGGACGGATAAGGGGCCTAAAGCACTCCCAAACCCAATCCTACTTGCCGATTAACAACTTGGAAGCAACAACACAGAGGAGAGAAGGAATGCAGATTTATTTTATTAATTCATTCAAACTTCATACATGCTGGGCTGTAAGGCCTTCCCGGTTATGACCAATACAACGAAATTCAATTACAGAACACTCCTCATACATGCGAGGATTCCATACTCCAAATTCTATCTTCCTAACTGACTTCCTCCCCCAATCCTAGAACATCTCTACTTATTTATACAAGAGGCCACCAAACAGGTCGGCTCTAAAGATCCTTAGATCCAGCATTGGAGAAAGCAACGACCCAGGTTTAGGTCTAGACGCTTCCCAATGAGCGATCTCAACATTAATAACACAACCAAAATTAATTGCACATGTCAGCCAACATCAAACAATTAAATTCCACTAGTCGGTAAACTCAAGAACCGAGCAACACCGAATATACTGAACCAACTTGGTAAAGGAAACAACAAAACAGTAACCGAGCTTGCCAGTGACCGACAAGAACACTTCACCGAGAACTCAAAAGTAGTTACCGAGCAAACAAAACAAGCTATCGAGTAGCGAAACAAGCTTTAACATATTTTTGGTTGATCCAGGATTACCATAAACCCAAGATGCTCCTGCATCACTACTTGAGGCACTCTATAGTCTGTGGATATTGCCACAAATCACACATATTTGGTAAGGTGATCCACTGTAATGTCCCTAGTATTTCTGAAATATCTCCTTAAGAATTAACCTGCAAGAAAGATGTTAGCAACAATAGTATGGACATATAATTATGAATAGAAAACTAATTAACTAACTATCTACCCCAACTACTAACCCCTCCAAAAGGAAGTCTACCAGGTTGGGCTCATAACCTTAATAAGGACCCTTGTGTCCTTTGATTAGATCTTGCCGTCATCCTCTGGAGCGCATCCTTAGGGACTTCCTGAGCAAAGTCTGCCAGGTCGGGCTCATGACCTTATAAGGATCTTTTATAGTCCTTGGCCCAATCTTGCCGTCATCCACTGGAGCACATCACTTAGGGCTTATAGGCTGACCATAGGTCCATTCCTCTTCTTGGAAGAGATTTTCTCTATCCAAGACTTAGTACATATGCATATGTGGGTCATCAGTGTACACTGGCTTAGTGGGGGTCTTAATCTCCCTTGAGAGTTCTTTTCCATTATTTTGTTACTTTGATAACAAAATTACTTTGTCAATAATTAATGAATTATCTGAAATGAAATCATAATACTATTTATGAACTTAAATGAAATTATGCTCTTTTATATCACATAAATTCTTGAATGACTAACCTGGGTATATATATATATATATATATATATATATATCCAAGTTATATATATTAAATCTGAGATAGTATATAAATATATATATATATATATTAAATCTGAGATAGTATATATATATATATACACAATTTATATTATTAAATCTGAATCATCATTATTAATACATATTCTATAATATTATTTTTAAAGAATCTGAAATAATATATACATACATACATACATACATATATATATATATATATATATATATATATATATATATATATATATACACACACACACACATACTTACGTAATAAATGGACTGTTATTCGAAATCTTCCTTATCACTGGTTGATTTCCCTTTTTCCTTTGCTGTTCCCTGTTCTTCTATTCCGTGTGCCATGTATGCGTATTGAGACTAGAGGTTACCGATCATAATAATGGTAGATGTATATAGTTATTGACGTGATTGAATTCATGCCACCGTGTTGAATTTGAAAGTTGTATCACATCTCAGATGTGTTCAGTCCTCTAAGTTACTATACATTCCAACAGAGACACCAATCACAAATGCCCTGTGTCGTCTACATAATGGACTCTTTGAGAACAAATAATGCTCATTCCAATACCCGCTCAAATTGCTTCCTACACTCCGAATGCTTAAGAGTGAGTATCGTCCACTGTCAAGACAATGATAGCGACGACTTGGCTTCTGCCATTCAACAGAGGGTTTTGCCGAGACTTCTCCAAGGATTACAGACCTTAGACTTGTCTTCCTTCAAACTGTAGTCTTATGGCTATGTTGACCGGTACTATGATTGTTGTGTGTCCATCTTCCTTCGCATTGCTGACCTTCTCCATTCAATATATATCATTTCCCTCTTTTTTCCCGTCCCCCTCTGTTCTAAGACTTGGTCGCTATTTATGGTGAGGAAGGGGATCGCAATCCTTCATGTGGGTCGGCTCCTTTGTCCCGTCGACTAATTTATGCTTTATTTACTATTTTATATTATAATTAGATTATATTATTATATTAAAGTTTATATTATGATATTAATATTTTATTTAATATTATATTATAACTATTATTATAGTTATATTACGTTTATATATATATCAGTTTATATTATAATATCATAATGGTTATTCATTCTAATATATGATCGAATAATTATTTATTAATTAATTCATTACTTATTAATAATATAATTATAATTCATTTATTGAATTTAATTTCAGAAATGTGGGATATCACATTATATTGTTAATTATATTATTTATTTATTATACAATATATCATATGGATAGTATATATTAACAATATTCAATTATTATTAATTATTTATATTATGATCATTATTATAAATTCAATAATAATACATATTGAATCTATTTATATACTCGTTAAAATATTACTATGACTATTTATTTCATTTATCTATTTATCTTTATTGCCATGATTAGGGGGTTAACGAGGGACATGACATCCACCACCACATATATGCATCTTTGCCTTGTACTTTGGGGAGCCTGGTTATGAAGTCCATAGAAACACTTTGCCATTTTTGATTAGGAATGGACAATGGTTGCTCGAGTCTTGTTGGATGGGTTTATTCAGCTTTATTCTTTTGGCAAGTTAGGCGTTCTTGAACATGTTTGAGAATATCTCTCTTGAGGCCTTTCAATGAGTATTTTTCCCTCTCTTATAAGTTTATTGGTATCTAGTCAAGGGGTTGTCATGGTATTCTTGAATGATCTTCTCCTCCATTTTTGAACTTAGTACAAGTTATATCCTATCTTTGTATAGGAAGACTTCTTCCACCACCTTATATTCTTCCTTTTGTGTGTTCCCTTGTATGAGGTCACTAGCTTGTGGGTCTTTGGCATATTCAGCAATAATTGAATTCTTCCAATCCATGGAGATGCTTGTTATGGATCATAGATGGGGTCTTCATGAAATAGCTTCTGCCGCAACATTGTTTTTCCTGTTTCATGTATTCAATATCAAAATCATAGACTTGCATTTTAGTCACTCATTTCTGTTGTCCATCATTTAAATCTTTTTGATTATCAAAAATCTAAAGCCATTATGATTGGATTTTACAACAAACCTTCCATAGACTAGATATTGCCTAAATTTAGCTAGGGCATGCATGATTGCTAGCATCTCCTTGTCATATATGGAATAGCTTCTATTGGTTTCCTTAAGTTTCTTACTTTCAAAGTCTATAGGATGTTTGTTTTGCATTAATATGGCTCTAATGCCTTCGCTAGAAGCATCACATTCTAACTCAAATGGTAATGAAAAGTCTAGGATTGCTAGAAGGGGATAGGAGGTAATTACTTCCATAGCTTTCTCAAAATCTTGTTGTGCCTCTCCACTGCAAGAGAATGCACCCTTCTTGGTTAAGTTAGTCAATAGGGTTGTAAATTTTGAAAAACCCTCGATGATTCTTCAATAGGAGTTGCAAAGTCCCATTCCCTTAGATGTTTTAAAGTTCTTGCTTTTGGCTAGCTCCTTATGGCTTTAATCTTCTCCTCATCAACGCTTACACTCTAAGCACTGATTTTGTGTCCTAGTTATAAAATTTCCACCAATTCAAATTCACACTTGGATAGCTTAGCAAATAAGGATTGTTGTTCGAATATTTCTAGGACTTCGTCCATATGTCTTGTTGTTCCTCCCAAGTTTTGCTCTATATTAAAATATCAACAAAGTAGACTAAGAGAAATTTTCTTAGTTGTTCTCTAAAAATGTGGTTCGTACATGATTAGAAGGTAGTAGGGGCGTTTGTTAGGCCAAAAGGTAAGACATTGATTAGTTTATGATACCTTGAATGTAGGTCAATTTTTGAGAAATATATTGCTCCATGAAGTTCAAAGATTAGTTCATCAACCCTAGGGATAGGGTATCGATTTTTGATGGACTTTTTATTAAGTGCCCTATAGTCAATGCACATTCTCTTTGTGCCATCTTTGTTTTTTACTAGGACAATAGAGGAGGCAAAAGGGCTAGAGTTAGGTTGGATATGTCCCATTTCCAACAACTCTGCTTTCTCAATTTCTTCTTTGTATCTTTGTGGATGACTGTAGGGTTTGGTAATAACATCTTTTGCCCCTTCTTCCAATTCAATAGTGTGCTCAAAGCCCCTCTTTGGAGGAAGCCCCAGAGGAACGTTGTTAGATACCTGCTTATGTTTCTTTAAGATTGGTTGGATATCAATGTGTATGATTTGGCCTTGGGAAGAGGATTTTTCAAGAATCATGCATTGGGCAGCCCATTCCCCTTGACCATGTCTAAAGATCCTTTCCATCCTCTTTGATGAAACTATTCTTGGTGATTCATTGGATACCCTCGGAAAAGGACTTCTTGCTCGTTAATTTCCCCTCTTGCCTTAATTGAGTTAGTTCTTTGAAATACCTCTCTAGATGCTTTTGGTTGAATATTTCAATGAGCTTGCAGGTGAAGTCATCATAAGATGTTATGTTTTGATGGCCCTATGTATTCAAGCCATGGTGCCACTAGTCGTTTGCGACCCTTCTAAATGTAAGATGGTGAATTTCGTGGCTTCGTCTAACATCATGGGGTTAAGAGATAGATATGTATCCAATTTTTGAACCCATGAATGAGTAGTGACCTTCCCTAACCCATCAAAGTTAAGAAGAGTTATTTTTCCTACTTTATGACATAAGATTTTTGGGTTGACCCCTTTCCCTTCTAGGGTTAATTCTTGATCCTATTAGTTTGGTAAAATAATTGATTGATTAATGAATGAGCAAGACACTTATATATAGTTTACACAAATGACGTTATTAGAAACATTCTAATAATGAAATAATAAAAGAATATTAGAAACATTCTAATATTTACAAAATACACAATATTGACCATTAAAAGAATAATAAATAAGATATTCAGAGATTTAATTCTAATACCCTCCCTTATTGTTCAATCTATCAACGACACCAAGGAACCCCCTGAACTTAACAAATTTATCTGGAAGGAGTGACTTGGTGAGAATATCGACAGCTTGGTCTGCTGTAGGAACATACCGGAAATCCATAGAGCCATCTACAACTAGCTGTCAAATAAAGTGACAATGAATGTCAATATGCTTGGTTTGCTCATGGAAGACTGGATTTTTGGCAAGTTTGAGCACCCTTTGATTGTCGTAGAAGAGGGGTGACGAGCCTACTTGAGACATATGGATGTTAGAAAGTATCCTTCGAAGCCAAACTACCTCATAACCTGCTTTGACTGTTCCACGATATTTAACTTTTGTGGAGGAAAGAGATACTGCTTGTTGCTTCTTAATGGTCCAAGTGATAGCACTTGTGCCCAAACTGAAGACATACCCGAAAGTGGACTTTTTGTCATCAACAGAGCCTCCCCAATTTGAGTCTGTGTAACCGATGAGTCAGGGATCTTTGGTTTGTCCATAGAGGATACCAAAGTTTGGTGTGTGCCCTGAACATAGCGCAAGATGCACTTCGCGACAACCCAATAATCTGAAGTAGGAGCTATCATGAAGCAAGATATGTAACTGACTGCAAAGTTGAGATTAGGTTTAGTGGTGGTCAGATAGATCAAACTGTCCACTAGTTGCCTAAATGTGAATTCATTGTCAATAGGGGAACTAGATTTGGTTGACAACTTTAGACCAAACTCCATAGGTGTAGATTTAGGTTTGCAGTCTTGCATTCAAAATTTGTCAAGAAGAACCAAAACATACTTAGATTGAGAGATAAAGATGCCATGTGATTGCTGCCAAACCTCGATGTCAACTGGGTGGTAGGCTTTGTGATTATCACTATAGCCGGTGAGCATGAGTTTTTGGCTCTTGGCATCTAACTTGGTGCGTTTAGCATCCGGGATCTAAACAAAAACAGTGGAGCTAAAAACTTTGAGATGACTGATTCTAGGCTTACGGCTTGACTAGGCCTCTTCCGACGTCTGCTTCTTGACGACCATAGTGGGAGAGTGGTTGAGAAGACAGACTGTAGTGTGGACTGCTTCAGCTCAAAATTTCCTTGGGACACTTGTGTTTAAGCATAGACTGTGCCATTTCGGTGATCATGCAGTTTCTACGCTCATTGATGCCATTTTGCTGAGGGGTGTAGGGTGTTGTTAATTGGCGCTTTATGCCATGTTCACAGAAATGGGCGAAGGTAGAGGAACAAAATTCTCCCCCATTGTCAGTTCTAAGAGTAACAATATGTTGACCAGACTCTTTTTCCACAAATGCTTTGAACTTTTGAAATAAAACAAACACCTGATTTTTTACGAAGGGAATACACCCACATTTTACGACTGAAATCATCAACAAAAAGTTAAAAATACCTGGACCCAGTAAGAGGAGTAGCCATAGGTCCACAGATATTAGCATGGACTAGTTGTAATACCTTAGAAGCTCTCTAGGAGTTGCCATCTGAAAATGGAGTGCAATGCTGCTTCCCAGTTTGACATGCACCACAAACTCCAAGGTTTTGGGTCTGAAACTCGGGTAGGCCAATGACACGATCTTCACAAACATGCTGAGAAAGATAGTGCACGTTTAAGTGCCCATACCGTTGATGCCAAAGTGTACTAATAGAGGATCGATGGGTTGCCATAGCAAGCTTCTGAGAATCTCTAGAGTCAACAAGTTTGAATAGACCATGCTCCTCAACGCCTACGACAACAATAGACAGAGTCTCTTGATCAATGATACTGCACTGATGTGAACTAGAGGTCACATCTAGCTGAGGAGAATGTCTTAGAATTTGACGACTGAGAGAAGGTTGAGTTCCATTCCTGGAACATAGTACAGATCAAGGAAAATTAGTTTCCTTCCTCTAGACTGAATTTGTATATTGCCTTTTCCGACAATGATGTACTCTTCCCCTCCAAAACTAATTGAATCTGTGAATGGTTGAAAATTTGTGAACCAATCCCGACGATGAGTAAAGTGGCGAGAGATGCCTGATTCAATATACCAGGTAGAGGATTTTACATGATCTGCAGGTCTTTTAGCCATGAATGTGTAAAAGGTAGACTCACCCTGCTCAGTGTGCTCCACAACATGCGCTTGAGGTTGTGAACCAGATTGCTTGGCTTGAGTAGCTAAGCATTTACGACACTCCAACTTCATGTGACCAAACTTATGGCAATAGTTGCACTGAATATTTTTCTTCTTTAGGCCTTTTGAAGACTGAGTAGAAGGACTTTGCTGAGAAGATTGAGAAAGCTTGTGTGTTTGAAGGTGAGTTGGTACCATTGCTGAATTGTTATTTTCAACAATCCTTCTGTAGAAGCATTATGCAAAGATCAGAAAATGAAACATTAGAATGAGTTGAAGTAATGTTGAGAGTTTCCACAAAGTGCTCATAGGAAGATGGTAGACTCTTCAGGGTGATCACCACCATGTCTTCTTCCATTTTGTGTCCAATGGATTCCTATTGATCTCGAATGTCCTTGATTTTATTGAGATGATTGTGCGGGACACCTGGTCAATCCATCATGATTGAGAAAAGCATGTTTTTGAGGAAGAATGCACAACTCTGATCCGAGGTTTCATGCAAACCTTTTAGATGGCTCCAAATTTTTGTAGCCGTTTTATCGGAAGGAACCTACGGGAGCTGATCATTAGTGATTGAAAGTTTGATGAGCATAACAACTTCTTGATTTTGCTCATCAAATTTATCTTGCTCTTTGCTTGCTTCCTTGGGACGATTAGTCTTGACCAAAACAATTTTGTCAAGACATTCGTATTAAAAAATCATCATCATACGTTGCTTCCAGGTATTGTAGTTTCTGCAGTTGAAGTTTTGACTCCCGTTAAGAAGGATATTCGTTAGAGATGCAATTGCAGAAAACTGAGGTCAAAGATGGTTGACCGAATGGTGGTATGAATATCGAGGTAGAGTATGTTCAACTTGTGAAAATCACTTTTTGAAGAAGACTGGGGCAGAAAACAAGAACCAATTTTGAGATTGAACAGGAGATTTTCAGGCATGGATCCCAATGCAAAAATTTTTGGAAGGCCTAGAAAATTTTGAAAGACACCTAGAAATCCTCTCAAAAAACCCACCAAGAAAATATAATCAAGGTTTGAATCCGACAAAAAAATCAAAGGGTTTTGAAAAAATCCTAGTTGGTTGTTTGTAATCACTTCAAAAGTGGCAGAAAATTAGGAATCATAGCCTATAAGTTGCGTTCACAGAAAACCTTAATCGTTTTGAGCAAATACGACTAGAAAACGATCTAAGAACAAGACAAAATCGCAGAGAAAGGAGATGCGAATGCAGAGGAAAGACTAATTAGGGTTGTTGCACAAAAAAATCTTGTATTTGAAGGACTCCCGAGCAAGAAAAAATCGCAATCTGAAAATTGTGACGGAAAAAAAATGTCCCAAAAAATTCCTTTTTCCTCATCTAGAAGTCAAAATGTGGGCTAAGAAATCCTGTTGATTGCAGAGAAAGCCCGTCATGATATACACATAGACGCTAGAATTGTAGGGAGAAAATACGGATGCAAAATGTCGATACAGTTCAAAACCTAGACATGGAGGTCGTGCGAATAGAAGAAATATGACGCTAAAAACTCCTGCGATTTGTAGGACAAAAACCATAATTAAGAAAAAAATGGCTCAAAAAACCTTCGAATGCACTCAGGAAGAGAAGACGGGAGAATAAATTTCCGATTTCTTCCAAAATTTGTAGGTCACACAAGATCTTTTTTTTTTGATAGGTGATATAATATTTTATTGATATCAAAGAAATTTTAACATATAGAGCCACTTAGATTGGCAAATATTTTCTGTTTTCCAACGTCTAGCCACATCACATTCCGCAAAAAACCTCCCATTTCTATGCCACTGGGGCTTACAATTCGAGTTTCTATATACAAATTTCTAAACTAGTTCCAATTGAAACCACACTTGGACAAACAAACTACCATTTCAAAGACCAAACTAGAGCCCATATGCCAAAATTGGGCCAGGACTATCCATCATCGACTAACAAAAAGATTCAAACAGTTATAGATTTAGACATTCATAGACCCCACTCATTGGAGCCATTTCTGCATCATAACTTCCCTTGAAACATTGGGAATGAATGTACCGCCACGAGTGTCCGCCTTGCGCGTCTTCCTTTCCTTCACCTGCTTCACAACACCTTCGGTCCCATTGGCCCCAATTTTGCAATGGATTTCACTGGAGTAGATTTCATCTTCCTCCACCTTTATGTCTCAATCCGTTCCATCTCCTCCTTAGCAGAAAGGACATAAAGCATTAACTCTTCCCAACCCTCTCGTGCGGCCTTAATTTGCCATTCCTTTGGCTTAGACGAGCTCTAGATGATAAAGGGTTGAAACTCCCTGGTTGCACCTTCCATGACCCGCCATGGGCCCTCCCCTATTCTCAACCCCACCCCTGGCTCTGCCCACTCAATCATTGGAATAGTTCCTCCAACCTAGTTAGGGTTTACACACATTCACATTACCTTCAATGCCTCCTCACGACTGCTAAGTTGGAGTGCCCAGGCTAGAAAAAGTGAAGAAATATCTAAATTTGTCCTTGGCCTTAAATCAGTTTTCAAATATTCTTGCCCAAACAACTTCTAGATACATCCCTAAAACTTATCATCGTCAAACTTGAAGATTCCACACAACCTTCTAACCGTAATCTCCCCTTTCAATGGAGACAATTGGTTTGAAGAGTTTGATGAAAAGTTGGCCTCCATTCTGCTCTATCATCAACACTTCACACCAAAAGTCGCAATAAGGAAATAGCACTTAGCCCCACACATATACGCATTACCGATTTGGAAAGATCTAGAATCCTCCCAATGCTTATCTCAGCCAAAAAAGCATGATGTGGGGATGACCAAATAATGATGTCGCCATCAACAATTGATCAACAACCAAAGCACTTTTATATCCCAAAGTTTATTTAAAATTGCCTACCACCAAAGTCCCGTTTTGGCCCCCAAAAAAAATCCTGCGTGGCATAAAGTGACTATGCTTTAGGCTATGTCAAAAATGTTTGTCGATGCCTCCACTTGAATGTCCCTAAAGTTTTCAATAAATTCAATCTCATTCTGGTCTGAAAGTTGCACTCCCAAATTCAATAATCTATTTGCAACCTCATTTGCCTCTCATAGAACATGAGTGACTTTAAACTCTTCAAAGGTTTCTAACAACTTCTTGATTCTATGAATGTGCTTGTTCAAATACCAACTGTCCAGCTCCCCTTTAACTATACCATTAATTATTATCTGCGAATCCCCTTCCAGATGAAGTTTCCACACTCCCAACTTCTTATTCATTAGAGTCGCATACACTGCAGCAAGGCATTCAGCTTCATTTTTCGTTACTCTCGGAAGTCGCTTTGCTCCTATCATCTGAATGTTACCACCCTCATCCCTTGCCACGTATCCTGTCCCAGAAGTTCCCGGGTTTCCCTTAGAGGCCCTGTCAAAATTTACCTTAATCCACCCCTTTTCCGGGGGGCGCCAAATTTCCTTTTTTCCTATTGCAGCATGAGATTGAACCCTCAAAGGCCCATGAACGGGCCATGCACAAGATCTTTTTACTGAAAAATTGGTTTTTCAGAAAACTTGAAAAAATTTCCTTCAAATTTTTTTAGAAAAACGAATTTTGTTTCCCACTTTGATACCATATTAGTTTGGTAAAATAATTGATTGATTGATGAATGAGCAAGATGCTCATATATAGTTTACAAAGATGACATTATTAGAAACACTCTAATAACGACAAATAAAAGAATAATAGAAACATTCTAATATTTACAAGATACACAATATTGACCTTTAAAAGAATAATAAATAAGATATTTGGAGATATTATTGTAATAGATCCGCCCTCACAAAATTCTCTAAATGGAATGTTTTCCCTTGTTTTAGGGTCAAGTGTTGAATGCAATTTTGCAAGTTCCTCAAGTCATGATTTGGTCCTCCTTGACCCACAAATGGCAGGAACATCCAACTAAGACAATTCCATCATTTGGGGTGGCCTATGTAATTTGAGGGAACCTGGGCTATTGAGGAAGATTGTTGAGGCCAGTTAAGCCCAAAAGTGTGCAGCATCCAACTAAGACAACTCGCCCCTTGGCCCACAAATGGCTGGAATATCCAACTAAGACAATTCTATCATTTGGGGTGGCCTACATAATTTGAGGGAACCAGTCTACTGCCTCTCCCTAACATTATTTCCTCTTATTCCCTTACGGTTGCTTGTGGAAATAAAGAATAGATAAACTTGTTTATTAATTAAAGAAACATAATAGATTTACAAAGTTTATTGACATATTGGTAAAAGACATTTAAAGAGTATAGTTATATAATAACATTTATCCGCATTGCATACACTAAGCATACATATCAAACATATTCTCATGCATACCACAATTTTTACTATATCAAAATATGGCTGTATTCTGAAATGCAGATCCCTTCACTCAATACTGAATTTGTTTTTTTATCTTCCTTCATGCCTCCCTCCAATGAAGTCTTCTACATATTATACCTTTATGTCTATATGAAGTGAGACAACCTTTGGAAGATGCAGCCCTTTAAGAATGATCATAACTCTTCTTAATGATGCCTCTTTGAAACCAATCACTTAATGCTACCTCTTCAAAACTGATCACTGCCTTGTGTATTTATTACTCGCTGCTTCAGGTGCGTTTGAATATTTTAACTGCTGGCTTAAAACATAATATGAGTGTTGTTTTTGCCTTTATACTAATGATCACTGCTGTTTATATTAGTTTCCTTCTAAAATAATAGAATTGCTGCTCCTTAATATTAATTGCTGTCATTTAAGTGATTGTTACAGCTCATTATCAACCTTATTCAATTGCTACATTAGTTAACTTGCTGTCTTACTTTAAAGATGATCCCTGCCTTTAATTGCTGATAGTTGGATTGCTGGGCAAGGTTAATTTTGTTTGTTTTACTCTTTCTTAGACGTTGTCATGTCCCTCGTTAACCCCTAATCATGACAATAAAGATGAATAGATAAATAAGATAAAATAATTGTAAGAACATTTTAATGAATATATAAATAGATTCAATATATATTATTATTGAATTTATAATCTTACATTATTATAATGAAGAAATTATTAATAATATTGTACACAATATTATTAACAAATGGAAAGTTAATAATAATATTAAAAATAGATAAATAAATTAATAATATATTAATGAGCTGTAGAATATATTATCAACATATTAATAATTAGTGTTCTATGATAATAATCTATTAGTAGCAATGAATAATAATTATAATTAAATAATCAATAAATAGTAAACAAACCGTCAACTCCAATAATAAGCCCTGGGTGCTTAGACGGCATTAGATAGACAACGAAATAAGGATTAATTGCATCCTATGATATAATCGATTGTTGGAGAAGCAAACTAATAACTATGGGCCATCGATTATGTGAATATCAAAAATTAGAGAGGACAGAGATTAGCGGTACAAGGCCCGTGTCTTGGAGATCAATGACAGTATAATAGGAAGCGATAATATTATTACTATCAATCATTGCTAAGAATGATTACTGTTAACACTTAAGATATGGATACGTAGACAAGGGGGACTCGATGAATAATTTGTGCGTGTACTTTGTTATTACTGTCGCAGAAATAGAGGAACTTCCTTGGCATCGTAGTTGGATTATTATCAGATAGAAAATCAGTCAGCTACACTTATTAATTTAGGAGTAATTACAGGATCGGTTAGATTATTGTTGCCAATAATCACAATAATAATAAATGATTATTGTAAACTGTATTGGTTATGAGAGGTGACAACTCTATATCGTGCCTCTTCATATTTCAAAGGCATATATACATACTAAGCCAATTGGCTATCAAAAAGGGGGAGGAATTAATTTGATAATAACAGCAATCTATTTATTTAGATTTCGCTGTTAGAGCATTTCGGTTGCTATCGCAACCTTTACATATTAAAATCCAAGCATTATATCGTAGCATATATTATTGCAGTGGATAATAGAAGATATATATCATGACGATATTGTTTGATAATAACTAATGTCATGAAGCGATAACAGTAAATGAAAAGGAGTCAAAAAGCAGTATTAAAACAAGCGAAAAGAGGGAAATATACAGCCTGCGCACAGGGAGAGTCAATAATAAGTAAGTATAATTATATATATATATATATTATTATTATTATTATTATTTCAAATTCTTTTCAGTTTAATGAATAATATTAAATGTTGATATTTCAGACTTATTGAATAATATAAAATGTATATATATATATATATATATATATATCTAGGTTAATCATTCACAATGAATATAAAGTTCAATGGAGGATAATTTCATAAATAATGTTATTTCAAGTTTAATTCATTAATTGACAATATAATTTCTTATCAAAAGTAATAATAAAAGAGAGCTCTCAAGGGAGATTAAAACCTCCACTAAGCCAGTGTACACTGATGACCCACATATGCATATGTACTAAGCCTTGGATAGAGGAAAGCTCTTCCAAGAAGAGGAATGGACCTATGGTCAGCCTATAAGCCCCGAGTGATGCGCTCCAGAAGATGACGGCAAGATTTAATCAAGGACAAAAGGGTCCTTATAAAGGTTAATGCGTCCGACCTGGTAGACTTTCTTTTGGAGGGGTTAATTAGTTGGGGTAGATAATTAATTATTTAGCTTTTTGTTCATATTCATGTTCCATATCATTGTTACTAACATCTTTCTTGCAGGTTCATTCTTAAAGAAGCAAATTCTGAAATACTAACGAATATTAAAGATAAGTGATAATCAAAATATACATATGATATTTTAAGATATAAATTAACAAGAAAATTAATCATAAATAAACAAATCAATTATTGATGAAATATAAGTATTTCATCTATGACTAAGAAAAGAGATACAGAAAATTAGTGCGTAGAAAAACTTAAATGAGAAATTTACATAAGGTCCCGACAGGGGACATTACAGACGTGGTCATGAAGGCCAGTTCATATATGCATTGTATCTGTCGGGGCAAGAAAAGATCCCCCAAAACACTAATGCAACTGGCAAAAGCAGCCAGATCCCATTTTCTATGCCCTCCCTCAACAGTTCAAGAGCCCTGTTTACATGCTGTTTCTTATTTGCAGTCTCAACATCAAATATGCCTGTGATATAGCCTTTTTTTGGATTTATCTTGATGGAGGGAATAGCTTTCTTTACTTCCCAAACAATATCTTCTTTGACCATGAAGTTTGCAAATACAGTGGCCCTGAACATAAGACCAATTTCTTGGGCAACATTTATGCAGAAAATCTCCAACAGAAAGCCATTGTGTAGGTGTCCAGCTTGCAAAATCTGTCCACCAATGATTTGCTTTACAGCAATTCTAATGTCTTCCTCCTCCACCTTGAACAGTCTCCTCAACTGCATATCCAATCTCTCCTCCTTTCACCTGCAAAGGACTGCGAAATTTCTCCGCTCAGCTATAATAGTCTCGCAGGCCTCTCCCCAATATCACAGAATATATGGGACCCAGCTACTGTGTTGCGAGAGGGAAGCACAGCTAGCTACCCTTCTTCTCCTGAAAGGTAGATCGGAAGCACTTCCCCTAACCGATCTGTGAATGTGTACAAGCAACCAGAGAGAGCTGGGGAGGATTTCCCTCAAAAGGTATTGGTACCTTTATGATCCACTGCACAAATGTTACTTCCACTTGGAGACACCATGGCACGCAAATAAGATGAGCAGGGAATATCTCCTGAGATGCTTTGTTGATTTTCTCAATTCCTGTCCACTTCATCAATGATTCAAGCTTAGCCACTTTCCACCCGCTTGGAAGCATGACCTATGCAAATCACCGTCCCCGCGCTGCATGCACCACTCTTGTCATGTCATGTCTTTCTATGCATTCTCAAGGCAATTTACTATTAGAAAGGTTCTAGGTATCGATTAGAAGCTACAACGAAAATTTTAAGACTTCAAATTAAACTTAAACATTGGGGTTTGGATAATACAGGCGTCCAAGACACCAATTCTTTCACACACAAATTTATTTGTCAATTTCAATCCAAAAACTTTTGAGGTGGATTTTAGTTGTTGTAAAATGTTTAGATCTAGTCAAAAGTTAGTCCATTGTTAGGGGAAGGCTTGAAAATGGCAAAAGGATCCTAAAATACATGTAAGGGAGTGAATGCTAAATTGAGTTTAAAAACATAAGTAGATATTGTGAAGTAGGAAACTCTTTTACCTTACACTTAATGCTTTGGATGTGAGCTGAGGCACATGAGGTAAATTAAGTATATTAGCTGGCATATTTTGTTCTGGTGACGAATTGTAGAATGGTTATCAATGCATAATACACAGAGCAATATAGCATATACTCAATGGTACCAACAATACATTAAATACGAATATTAACAGGAACACAGAATACCATACCAGAATACCAAGATGGCGAGGAAATGCTATTTCTTTATTTGATACCAGCAAAAACATAACATCAACACAATAAACCAAAGTACTTATATAATAGTCGGTTGGTTGGGGAAACCAACAGACGCATCTCCTCGCTTCTAACTACCCTCCCGACAAAACATAACTAAGCCTAATACAATATTACTTTATTTTGTACTACATATATCCCCCCCCCAAAAAATAGTCGTCTTCCAGATGATAGTATTACAGAAAAAGAAAATCAGACTTTAGAGTTGGGTTGTGAAGACATCCCTGGACTTGGAGCTCGTTCCCGGATGCGCAAGAGGTCCCGTTCCGTAGTCTTTTGTTTGGCCCGAACTCCATGGAGCACCTGTAATGCATCCATCTTTTTCGCTTCAGCTAGTGCTACTTTCTCTTCCAGGCTAGCTCGTTCCATCTGCCATTTAGCTTCCCACATAGCCTTTTCTTCTGCCCATTCCTTTTTCATGTGGTTTGTTAGATCCCTTTCTTGCTGAAGGTCTAAGTATGTCCTCCTAAAAGCCCCCTCCATTTCTGTAAGTGTGTATGAGCGGTGGCTGCTCTTGTCCCTGTGGTATGATGCATGGGGCTGTCCAGATTTCAACTATTTCTCTCTCCCTGTACCCACTCTGCTGGAATAGGCTCCAATCTGTATGGCATTTTCCCATCATGAATGTTGCCAAGGACTCGGCTGCTCTAGCTATGGCTTCCATATTCTGACTTTTGGCCTGCTGAATGATTTCCTTAGTGGTGTGTTCCATAGCTCGTAACTCTTTGAGGAATCTTGTTGCTTTGTCTTCCAATGAGCTCACCTCCGAAAAGTTCCCTGTCTTGTTTGGCAATTCTGTTATGTTTTCTTCTTCTAATTCCATGGGCGGTGGCGAGGGTGGTGGTACCATCCCCACTTCCTCAAGCAGCCTATCCGCTTCTTCCAGTACGGTGTCCTCCCTAGTATCCTTACCCTGTGTCTCTTCCTTTTCCACACTCTGAGTAGCAATTGTTTCCGCAACGTGCACCACCAAGGCAACTGGTTGAACCACTTCTATACCCCGTGGTGTGTGGAGTCTTATGTTGCGCCCATACGTTTGTTGCCCTTAGAGGTCTATGACCTTGGTACGAGTCTGCTGATCTGTAGGAACCAGGTTGGCTATGCCAGGCAAGGAAAGTCTTGTTGCCCCCCATTGAGGGATCTTCTGCTATTTGCTTCCTTCCTCCTTGGTACTTAGGTTCTCTTTTTTTGTACGACTATCCTCTTTTGTATGAACATCTGTACTTCCTTCCGTACTAGGAGTGGTATGGGCCTTCCATCGTACTCCTGATGGTATGACCTTGTTGTGTATCTGTTTTGTGAATCTGGGCATACTAAGGTACTCCGCCTGGCAATGGGCCTTCTACTTGTGGTAGAAAAGGAATGTCTGCAGGTGTGTCCTTCAGGTTGCCAAAGTGGATCCTTTCCTCTTGGGAGTCTGAAGATGTGTCACTACCCGTCCCATCCTCTTTTGAACTGTCTTCTCCAATCTCCTCCTGGCTTGATCCCTCAGCAGAGAGACTTTTTGCTACTGCCTGTCTTAGTTTCTTTTTTCGTGGTTCTCCCCCACTTGATTCTGTTCCGAAGGTGTTCAAGTGAACCCAGTATGTCATGGCTGGCTTGTAGGGTTCCACTCTGTTAGCTGGAACCAAAGGTCCTCTATGTTCTACCGCCACCTGAGTGCGAGCTGCCTCGAGGAATAATGCTATAGTGTGATGGGGCATATAAAATGCCTTATGTTTTAACTCCATGAATTCTTGTAGCCTGTCTGAAAGAAACTGCGCCTAGTTGCATATCTGTCCCCTGTTTAACCCATTAACCACTGGCAACATCCAGATAGCTATGTCTGACGTGCAGCTTCCTGTAGTAAGTTTACTTTTTACCAAGTCCACAATGCATCGCCATTCTTCATTAGCTATGAAAATTTTCTTTAGGCCCCTACTGTTCCTTTTGTTGAGAATGCCACCCCATTCCTGGTTGGTGAGATTCTTTTTGCACATTAACTCCAACCACCTCTTCTTCTCCTCCATAGCCATTGGGGTTTTTGGGGTTTTTGTGAGTTCCTGCCCCCGGTTGGGTATTCCAAATACCTTGTTTATTTCCTTGGCAGAGTAGGAAATGGTTATAGTTTGATGGGAGTACTGGATAACAGATTTGTGAGCCTCCCTATCATAGCCAACCACCATAGTTCGCAATATAGATTCAAATTCTTTTAAATAAAAAATGGGCATGAAAATTATTGTCTACCTCGGCTTTGCGTAATGCTTCTAAAAGGGTGTGCTTGTCTTCTGCATTCTCCCACTAGGCGCGACATTCACTTCCTATTACACTCTCAAAACTGATATTGGCAGTTGTAGACTTTTCCATGATGTTCCTTTTCTCCTTCTTGCTTGTCATCTTTTTCCTCTTTCTCACCTATAAGACTGATTTTTTCTGTTTGGAATCAATTATCTGCCCCTTGCTTAGGTTCCCCATGCTGATTTTTACCATTTAAGGAGCTTGGTTAGCGGCCTTCTGCCAGTATTTCGTTTTGTGCCCCAACCGTTTTGTGCTCCAACCGTTTTATTAGTTTCCGTGAAGTGGGCTATCACCTTCATACCTGATTCTGCTCGTACAGATGGTCTTCCCACACGTACTGCTCGCACGGATGCAGGCCGTATGACTTGATTTCTCCTCTCCCGTATGGTATTTCTAGCCTTCGTATGGACTACCACCGTACGCCTTGTTTCCAGCTTGAGCTTGATTCTGTTCGTACGGCTACAGGCCGTACGGACTATTGCAGGCCATACGGATTGATTCCCTGACTCCTTCCGCCGTACGGAGCTGCTGTCTTCCTCTTGCCGTACGGACCGTCCTCGTACGGTCTTCCTTCTCTTGGTTGTCCTCCCGTACTGCCATACGGTCCCCTTGCTATGTGTCCAACAGCCTTGCCGTATGGCCTTCCTCTAGGTGATTCGTACGTAGCCCTTTCGTACATCCTTCCGAATAGTTTGTGTGAAGTGGGGTTCCTTCCTTGGTACCTAAGGCTTGTCCTCTTTTTATATCCTCAATTTTTCCTGCTGCCTTATATCTCCTTTATTATTATTATTTTTTTTCTTTTCCTTTTCCCTTGGCATTTTTAATTCTTTTAATTCTCCCATAGGGCCACTTTTTATTTGGCCTTTTATTTCCCTTTCATGGGTTTCACTCATTATGTCCAAGTGACATATTGAACGTGGCTCCTGTCTTTGATTGTACACCCTTAATTTGGATCCATTAACTGGGTCTTTTAAGGGATTATTATCCAGTGTTGATAATTTTATAGCCCCATTGTCCCTCACCTCCATCACTCTGTATGATCCTAACCACCATATTTTAAACTTGCCTGGCTTAATTTCATTTTTTCCGTTATACTTGAGTACCAGTTGACCGGGTCTAAGATTCATCTTCTTCAGGTGCTTATCATGCCAAAATTTCCGTCTCTCTTGTGCCACTTCAGTTGTCCATTGGGCCAACATCCTCTTTTCATCTAGCTTTATTAAAGCACCGAGTCTTTCCTTTAAACTTTTGGCATCTCCCAATCTGTGTTCAACTGCTATTCTTAGGCTTGGTACTCCAAATTCCATAGGCATCACAGCCTCTTGCCCGTACATTAAGTGAAAGGGTGTTATCCCAATGGTGGCTTTGTAAGTCGTCTTGTAGGCCCACAGAGCTACTGGTTGTCTTTCGTCCCAATCTCCTTTTTCCACTCGACAAGTCTTGTATAAAATTGTTACCAATATTTTGTTTGTGGCCTCTGCTTGGCCATTTGCCCTTGGGTAGTATGGATTGGAAAATGAGTGGAAAATTTTATACTCATTTGTCATTGTTTTGATTGTCTGATTAACAAAGTGCACCCCCCTGTCACTTGTGAGCTGTAGTGGTATACCAAATCTTGTTACTATCTATTCGTAGAGAAATTTGGTAGTACTTAGAGCTGTGTTGTCTGGGAGCGCTCTTGCCTCTGCCCATTTTGTGAGGTACTCCGTTGCCACAACTATGTATCTGCATCCGTGGTTATTGCTCGCAAGCAAGGGCCCTACAAAGTCTAATGCCCATCGCTCAAACAGTTCTTGTGGTTGAGATGGAAACAACGGCATGAAGTCTCTTTTCAGGGGTTTCCCTGCCCTTTGACATGTATCACAACTTAGGACCCATTCGTGAGCATCTGCATACACTGTAGGCCACCAGAGTCCAGCCAATAACACCTTCCGTGCTGTTGCATCAGGGCCCATATGGCCCCCTGTCAACCCTTCGTGGGATTTCCTCAGGACTCCCGAGATTTCCTCCTCCATGACACATCTTAAAATCCCGTTTGGCCCCATCTTGTATAACAATCCCTGAATCAACTGGAATGTCCTGCTCTTGAGTGCAATTTTCCTTCTTTCTTGTACGGGCATTTCTTTGGGAAAGGTAACAATTGATAGGTACTGTCCTATCCCTTTGTACCATGGGGGTAGTATGGAGATTTGAAATATGTGGGCATTAGGAAAATCCTCATTTATTCCACTTCCGGGGGCTTCTCCCGATTTGATTCTAGATAATTGGTCTGCAATTACATGACTTTTGCCGGGCTGGACTATGATTCTAAAGGTAAATTCTTGTAGGAGAATTAGCCATCGGCTTACTCTTCCTTGTATTACAGGCTTATTCACCAGAGACATGAGTGCTTGATGATGAACAAAAATTTAAAGGGAGTAGCTAGCAAGTAATGTCTAAATTTTTGTACTACATAAACCATACTTAGGGCTTCTCTTTCTGTGGTACTGTAATTCCGCTCCGCTTTTAATAGTAGCCTGCTGGCAAAGTACATTGGATGATCCTGTCCTTCCTCCCCAATTTGTGCGAGGGTGGCTCCTATTGCATAATTGGAAGCGTCCACATGGACGTGGAATTATTTGTCCCAATCTGGGTATATGAGAATTGGAGTAGCTACTAGTCTCTCCTTTAGTTCCTAGAAGGCCTCCTCCTGTTCCTTCTCCCAGCAAAACCGTTCCCCTTTCCTGGTTAGTTTTTTTAAGGATAGAGACACCCCCGCAAATCCTTTTATAAATCTTCTGTAGTACCCCACATGCCCCAAGAAGGACTCACACCAGTTACATCCGATGGAGCTTCCATATCCAGGATTACCCTGATCTTGTTAGGATCTGTTTTCAATCCTTCCTTGCATACTATATGGCCTAGGAGTCTGCCTTGTGGAACCATAAATCTGCATTTTTTGGGATTCAGGGCTAGTCTAGCTGTCATGTCCCTCGTTAACCCCCTAATCATGGCAATAAAGATAAATAGATAAATGAAATAAATAGTCATAGTAATATTTTAACGAGTATATAAATAGATTCAATATGTATTATTATTGAATTTATAATAAAATATATAATAATGATCATAATATAAATAATTAATAACAATTGAATATTATTAATATATACTATTCGTATGATATATTGTATAATAAATAAATAATATAATTAACAATATATAATGTGATATCCCACATTTCTGAAATTAAATTCAATAAATGAAATATAATTAATAAGTAATAAATTAATTAATAAATGAACAAATAAATAATTATTCGATCATATAATATTATATTAGAATGAATAACCATTATAATATTATAATATAAACTGATATACATATATAAACTATTTCAGATTTAATGAATGTATCTGTCATGTCCCCATTTTGGCTGACATCATTTGGCGTGCAGGATCAGTCTATCACGGGCTCTCGTAGACTGATAGTGATGAGGAGAGAGCCATCTCGTGATCATTTGGAGATCAGTTGATTGCATATTGCTGACAGAGCCTACATTTGGTAGAGCCTACATCCAGTTTGGGCCTACATGCAGTTGTAGTGGAGCCTACATCCAGAGTGAGCCTACGTTCAGTCTTGAGCCTACGTTCAGTCGTAGTTGGGCCTACATTTAGTTATGAGACATTTGGGCCTACATTGTTATAATTTTGAGTTGAGAAATGTACTTTATTATTATAATGTTATTTTATTATAAAGTACATTATAATTGGATGTTTCTAGAAGTTCTAGCAACTTCTCAAGGAAAAGAATAAATAGAGGGCTTGGGCTTTCATTTGGACAAGCTGATTTGAGGATTCTTCTATTTTTCCATATTGGAGCAATTTGTAGTCATTTGGTCTGCAAATTTTCATTAGATCTTTGGGAACGATAACTCCCTTGGATTTGCATAACTGAGGAAGTGAGATATCTTCTGAAGGGTTGCACATTGGAAGTGGTATTTAGCCATTTCATGTTGAGCTTATTTGGAATCCTCAGATTTACATGAGGGTTTGAGTTTTGGTTGCAAGAGGAAGAAAAAGCAAGCAAAAAAAGCAGATCCGAAAAAGCAGTCCGAAAAAGCAAGTCCGAAAAAGCAGTCCGAAAAAGCAAATCCGAAAAAGCAGTCCGAAAAAGCAGACCCGAAAAAGCAGTCCGAAAAAGCAGACCTGAAAAATTGATATTGAGGGTTTGCAATTGTTTGGAATAAGGGTTTGAATTCATCATTTGCATTGGTGAATCGTTTTGGTGAAGATTGGATATCAATTTGGTACATTTTCAGTCAGTTCATACTAGGGCCTGGATTCAGAATTTTGCTCATATCTCCCAACATACTTGGAGATAATTTTTATGCTCTGGGAGGAAGATTAATACATCATTGGCGGCCAGGTTAATACTATTTTGGGGTTCCAAAAACCCTGCATTTATTTTCTGCAGGAGCCGTACATGTACGGCCTGGTACGGCAGGGATAACAAGGCACAGTTGGGACAGTTTGGCAAGGTTGGTATAGCAGTTTGGAGTCTTCTTTGCATCGGTCTCCTTCAGCATTGGATAGCAGATAATAAGGAGCGTTTTACCAGGTTCTACTATTTCATTTTGTTGTCAAATATATGTAAAATTGTGCACAGTGGTAACAGTCCTGTTTGTAATTCAGAATAATCTTTGTTACCATTGCTATTGCAATCTGATATTGCTATATTGCAACCGGTTTGTCATAGTTGTGAATGTGCATTGTAAGGTCATTGATTGTTTTGTGACTGTCATACATTTCATGCAATATTTCAGTAATTGTAACAGTCCATACAATCAGTCCACTATATTCAGACTTTGCCATATGTCGGTATGATAAATAGGGTGCACAACAAGGGCATTGTTCACATTATCATAGTGTGGTAATTGATCATTGCATTGTAATCTGAATATTACTTGTCACAGTCATATAAATTCTGGAAAGTGCAATCAGAATTAGAGAAGTTTTTGATATATTTGTAGTGAGACTTTTCATTGTTAGAGATTCATTGTTGCACATTATATTACATTTCTACATTGGTATTGTTATCTCAATTGCAAATTTGGTGCCCAAAAACAAATATCAATCTGAACACATCATTTGAAACAAGAACATTCAGTGCATGCCAACTGTTCGACGAATTGACACGGATCAGATTTGAGGGTTTTAGTGATCCTATTGGTGAGGGTCATTACAGTATCAAAATACATTTATTAATATACTTAACAATTAATATATATATTAACATTGTTTAATATTAATTCATCATTACAAAATATAATTAACATCGTTTAATATTAATATACAAATTATAATTAGTAATTAATGTATATTGATAAATATATATCATTGTTTAAAATATATTAATTAATAATATTAATAAAACAACATATATTAAATTATATATATTAAAACATTAAAATTAAATATATATTAAAAATATTAATTAAATTATATTAAAAACACAATATATATTAATATGGCTTAGTGACCATAGCCGCAGCCTTAAAAGCTGCGACTATAGTCACAGCCCCTTAAAGGGGTGCATCCGTCACAAGCCATGGGAGGGATGTGACTGCCCTCCCATATTAAAAGGACTTACAGGCGTAGGAAAGAAAAACATCACAAACGGTCAAAACAAATATTCAAAACAGCAAAAACAGATTTACGAAAGGGAATATATCTGCCACAGCCAGTTATTGGGTAAGTATAATTATATATCAAAATATATATATATATATATATATATATATATATATATATATATATATATATTATTTCAAATTCTTTTCAGTTTAATGAATAATATTAAATGTTGATATTTCAGATTTATTGAATAATATAAAATGTATATATATATATATATTCCATTTATATATTAAATCTGAGGTAGTATAGGTAGTATATATATATATATATATATCTCCAGGTTAATTATTCACAATATATATAATGTTCAATAGAGGACAATTTCATAAATAATGTTATTTCAAGTTTGTAAATAATAATTCATTAATTGACAATATAATTTCTTATCAAAAGTAATAATAAAAGAGAGCTCTCAAGGGAGATTAAAACCTCCACTAAGCCAGTGTACACTGATGACCCACATATGCATATGTACTAAGCCTTGGATAGAGGAAAGCTTTTCCAAGAAGAGGAATGGACCTATGGTCAGCCTATAAGCCCCGAGTGATGCGCTCTAGAGGATGATGGCAAGATTTAATCAAGGACAAAAGGGTCCTTATAAAGGTTAATGCGTTCGACTTGGTAGACTTTGCTCGGGAAGTCCCTAAGGATGCGCTCCAGAGGACGACGACAAGATTTAATCAAGGACACAAGGGTTCTTATAAAGGTTAATGCGCCCGACCTGGTAGACTTTCTTTTGCAGGGGTTAATTAGTTGGGGTAGATAATTAATTAGTTAGCTTTTTGTTCATACTCATGTTTCCATATTATTGTTACTAACGTCTTTCTTGTAGGTTCATTCTTAAGGAAGCAAATTCTGAAATACTAAAGAATATAAGTGATAATCAAAATATACATATGATATTTCAAGATATAAATTAATAAGAAAATTAATCATAAATAAACAAATCAATTATTGATGAAATTTAAGTATTTCATCTATGACTAAGAAAAGAGGTACAGAAAATTAGTGCGCAGAAAAGCTTAAATGAGAAATTTACGTAAGGTCCCGACAGGGGACATTACACTAGCCCTCTTGCATTGATCCATGCATTCACCAATGATCTTGAGGTGGTGCTCCTTTCCACTATAAACTGACCAGTCATCGTGGAAGGCTCTGAAATTTCCTATAGACATACCATGAAAGATATGTGGTATAATTCGTTGAAAGGTGGCTGGTGCATTGCACAGTCCAAAGGGCATTCTGTTATAAGCATACACCCCGTCTTCAACTACAAATGTGGTTTTCAACTTATCCTCCTCAACAATGCTGATTTGGTTATAGCCTGAAAACCCGTCCATAAAGGAGTACATTTCTTGGCCAGCCACCTCTTCTAGAATACTATCAGTGAAAGGAATTGGAAAAGGGTCTTTTATTGTTACGACATTCAAGCACCTAAAGTCCACAGATCCGGATTTGGTTCCCGTCATTCTTCAATGATATAACTATGGGAGATAGCCACTCACTAGTTTGTACTTTGAATATGTTCTCCACATCTAACATTTTTTTGATTTCTTCCTGTACCTTGGCTGCATAGTTCTTGTTCATCCGGTACGATCGTTTCCGCATCAGTCTTGCCCCGGGTATGAGCGGTATTCGGTGGATGCACAGCTCTGGTGGAACCCCTTTCAGGTCCTTGTACGTCCAGGCAAATACATCCTTGTATTGAAGAAAGATCTTAAAAGCGGTTGCCTTCAATACTGGATCCCAGTCATCTCCTATGAGGATCTCCTTAAGTTTGTCCTTCTCACCCAGATTTACTGTCTATAGCTTGGCCTCCTCGTATTCTACCCTTTTATCGAACATGTGTGCTGGCTTATTATTGAGGGTTGTCGTACCTTCCCTGTATTCTTTATCGCCTTCATGGTACCTTTCTTCTAGTTCCGCTTCTTGAATCTACAACATATTACATTCTGGTTGGAATACCTCATAGTCTCCCATCTGCCAGTGAAATAGTCCATTGAGAGAGGCTGTTTCGTCTTTTGAGCACTCCCCTAGCTGAAGCACTCCTTCTCTGTCTGGCTCCACTCCTTCTGGGTCATCTCCCTCGGCCTTTGAATCGGATACGAGATCTTGACTTATAGACTGGCTTTTTAAATCTATTATGTACTTGCCGCCGTCTACTTCTATGGATAGGGTATTCCTTTTCCAGTTATGTGTAGCCTTTGCTGTGACTAGCCAACCCCTCCCTATTAATGCATCATACCCTTTCTTCTCCAGGGTAATCACCACGAAGTCAAGGAGAAGCTGCTGCGTACCATTTATTACTTTTTGCCCCATCAGAGTTCCTATGGGCTTAATTCCATGCTAGTCTGCTCCTACCAGTTGGAATGTGGGTGGCCAGAGTGTAGGCTTCCGTAGTGTCTTCCAAGTTTCCTCAGGTAAGACGTTCACATCCGAACCGCCATCCACAATATTATTTGATAGTTTATATCCCATTATCTCCATTTTGACCACCGCTGGTGTTCTCCCCATTCCTAAGGTGAACAGGGTGTTGGTTTCTTTTCCGGCCTCCTCTTTCTCCTCCTCCTTGGAGGGTCTCTCCTTGATACTTGTTCCTTGTGTTATTGCTACCCGCAACTGAGGTAGCGTTTCTATTAGATCCGCAATTTTCACGAGGATGGTGGTCTCTAGTACTTGTTTCATGATGTTTGGTACCACCCATTTTTTTGTTGTACTTACTCCCCCTTCTTCTCCCATGTGATCTCTAATGTCCTTTATGGC
Source organism: Chamaecyparis obtusa (assembly GCA_027943335.1). Classification (NCBI taxonomy): domain Eukaryota; kingdom Viridiplantae; phylum Streptophyta; class Pinopsida; order Cupressales; family Cupressaceae; genus Chamaecyparis; species Chamaecyparis obtusa. The sequence goes on from BSBK01002385.1 coordinate 61,190, forward strand.
TTTTTAAAATCTCTCTTTCTCTGTGGCTGCCTCCAGATATACAAGTTTCTTGGCATTCTTGTGATAGCCAATACTTCATTTTGTGGTTCTACAATGTTGAGCCTATTCATCCCCTTTTGTCTAGGTCAATTGGCATCTTCATGGTTCCCTTGTCCACACCATTTACACAACATTCCTCCATTTTGTCCTCCCTTGTTCTGGCAGTCTTGTGCAAAATGCCCCCATTCGTTGCATCACCTACATTGAATCATGGGTCTCCCTTTAGAATCATACTGGATTGCTCTCTTGGGTGTGTTGTTATTGCTGTTGTTGTTGCTTCCCTGCCTATTGTTCCTATACCCTCCAGGTGAGGCTTTTGTAGTTGTGTTACGTGGAGGGGTGGAGGGTGGTGTGGATTGTTCTCCTTGAGTAAAGAATAGTTGTGCACTCCGTGCCTTCAGATTGTACGGACAATCCTTGATTGTGTGGCCTAACACTTGACAAATGTCACATAAGGCTTTGCGCGGGCACGTTCCTTTCATATGTCCTTCCTTTTCGCACTCTGTACACCATAGTTCCCTCCCCTCTCTCTTATCTTCCTTCTAGTCACTTCCTTCATTAGTCGTATCATGTCCTTTCTCAAAGCTTGGATGGTCTTGGATTCATCCCCACTCTCCTCTGAGCTCTCACTCTCGCTTCCTTGCCTCTTTGCTTTGGAAGTTGCGTTCTCACTTTCTATATCCATTGCTCGGGTGCATGCGTCTACAAAGGATGATGGTGATACTATTTTCATTTTCTTTCTTAAGGACGGGGTTAGCTCTTCAATGAACCACCTTTTTTAGTCCATCAGTAGGTTTGTTGTCCAATTTCCCTATCAATTCCTTGAGTCTCCTACTATATGCTCGGACAGTTTCATTTTTACCTTGCCTAGTATTATAGATTTCTGTGACTATCTCGTCATCATCACGTAGAAGTCTGAATTCTTCCTCAAAGGTGGTACGGAGGTCCTTCCAGGTGGCCTTCTTTCCGCTATCCATGTCTGTATACTAATCAATAGCTATTCCTCTTAGTGTGGCAGGGAAAGCTTTCAGCCATTCATCTACATCATTTTCTCCATTGGCTTGCCATATAGCTATACATGTTTTACAATGACGAGTAGGATCCTCCTCCCCGGTAAATCTAGGGAGTTTTTGTTTGTCTAACGCCATTCTCCCTCTCCTCTGCCCTCCTGCCGGGATGCTCCCTCCTGCCGGGACACTCCCTCTTGCCGGGACGCTCCCTCTCGCTGAACTAGTAATATCTCCTTCCCTGTGTAATTCTTCTGTGTGGCTTGGCCTTCGTTCCTGGGGCTGTTCTCTTCGTGCAGGGGTTTCAGGGTTCTTCCACCCTTCCTTGATGTTTTTGAAATAGCTAAGTTAGCTATACCTTCTATGGTGTTTTCAATCAGCCTTTCCTCAATTTGACTTGTACTTTGAGGTTGATTTACCACGATCCTTAAATAGCGACACCTTTCCTCTTGTTGGTGTAGACCTAGGATCTGCTAGGCGTTTTCCTCGTCCGTTTCTTCTTCTGGTCTTCGCTTAGGATATTTATTTGGAAGCAAGGGCATGAATTGTTTTAGTGCCTGGTTATCTTCCTTGGATTGTCATGCTCGACCAGTTCCCGTGTACTTCTTTCGGCGGACTGGTGGAGTACTTGTTGTCTTCTCTGCTCCCTTTTAGTTTCAGCTCTTTCTTCCTCCACATGTACCAAATTTCTTGCCAATAGTTGAGGAATTTGCCCAAGTAGATCATACACCGTTGGTGGCAACAAAAGATCGTCCCGTATTGTGCTCTCTAGAACCACTCTTTCTCGGGCTTCCCTTTGCACGTACTGGTCTACTGAGACTTCCCAAGCCACCACCAGATCTCGTGTCACTTGATCTTCTCTTTTTATTTCTTCCTCTTCTCCGTCACTATTTGTTATTTGTACACGTGGTAGGAAAGGCCTTCCCATTACTCCATCCTACCCAGTTTACGACTTCCAGGTTCGGACTTAGGCAACGGCACCAAAATGTAGAATGGTTATCAATGCGTAATACACAGAGCAATACAACATTTACTCAATGGTACCAACAATACATTAAATACCAATATTAACAGGAACACAAAATACCATACCAGGATACCAAGATGGCAAGGAAATGTTATTTCTTTATTTGATACCAGCAAAAACACAACATCAACACAATAAACCGAAGTACTTATATAATAGTCGGCTGGTTGGGGAAACCAACAGACGCATCTCCTCGCTTCTAACTACCTTCCCGATAAAACATAACTAAGCCTAATACAATATTACTTTATTCCGTACTACACGAATCATCTTGGCCTCTTTCTAATTAAATGTGTATTTCCCAACTATGTTATAATCATGTGAATCAGTGGTAGCATGAAACATAGGCTTGTCCCATGAATGGTAGGAGAGGAAGTATCATAAGATAAATCATGAACATTTATTACTAGGTCTCTTAAGATCTTCATGAGAACTAGGCTTAGAAAAATAAGCAATGAAATCTTGTGTTGAATTCATAAAAGTAGTGTAAAGAAAATAAGATGAGTCAAATTATTACTAAGCTCTATCATTCAAATGTTATCTAAACTCATCAATTTATAATATATCATCATATGCACTCGTTATTAGTGAGCAAGAAGGTTTAATGTGTAAACAAGAATCTATATAATCACAATAACAATCATGTAATGATTCTCCACCAAGGCTTGTAATTTCATCATGTGGTGTATAAGAAAGTGCAAGAGTATCACAATAATGTTATTGAAGAGCTAAAGAAGTATCATCATACGATATGACATCTTCATAGGTAAGTATTGTTATAATTAAAGTAAACATGAGACATAGAAGGGTGGTTATCATGAATCACATCATCATATATAGAGAAGATATGACACCTAAATAATATGGCTCTATGGACATAATTAATGAAATCAATGGGGTACATATAGCAATTCACAAGAGCTTCAAACTGAAGCTAAAGTCTTCTAAAAATAGAAGACTTAAGCAAAACAATAAATAAAACACCTAAAATGACCAATAATAAAAGATTTTTACGAAGCTAGCTAAAAATAGCAAGATACTAAAATAGTGAAAAAATCAAAAATATTCTAATACCCTCCCGTAAGGGTCATTCTATCAACTACAGCAAGTTGCCCCCTAAACTTGTCCAACTTTTTCGGACTGAGAGACTTGGTGAGGATATCTGCAGTCTGATCCTCAATTGGAACATAATTAGAGTAAACATGAGTCATAGAAGAGTGGTTATCATGAATCACATCATCATATATAGAGAAGATATGACATCTAAATAATATGGCTCTATGGACATAATTAATGAAATCTGTTGAAGTTATAGCTGCGATACAGATCTTCAAGCCTTTCTTCTATTGTTGAAATCTCAGAATCATTACTTGTCGTTTGGAGCTGTTCTGTGTTGAGGCACTGTTCAGCTGTATATGCGTATTCATTTCTTTAAGTGTTCGAGCCTTTCAGTTATTCTTTGCTATGTTTGCTGGAAGCATTTTTGTCATGGCACTTTCTTTGTATGTCATGGCACCGTCTTCCTGCCTTGCTGGCTATATTTCTGACTTGGCATCTTTTTGGCTTTGTGCATATTCTATATCCTTGCTGGCAGTTTGTATCGGATGCTATTTGTCTTGTCATCATATGTTTGCTGGATTAATGATTGCATTGTGCGTATGATTATGAAGTCGATGGTTTTTCTTCATATATGCGTCGATTCATATATAACTCCATCTTCTTTTCTTCTTTGCGAGTGTTGGTTGATTTATTATATATGCCGGTTGATTATGTAACAGCATTCTCTTGTATTGCCTTAGCATGTATCGGCAATTATCATCCATTTGTATCGTGACACTTTCTTTTTGGCATCTTTTTGGCTTCATGCATATTATATATCCTTGCTGGCAGTTTGAATCAGATGCCATTTGTCTCGTCATCATGTGTTCGCTGGATTAGTGATTGTATCGTGCGTATGGTTATGAAGTCGACAGTTTTTCGTCATATATGCATCAATTCATATATCCCCATCTTCTTTTCTTCTTTCGAGTGTCGGTTGATTTATTATATATGCCGGTTGATTATGTAATGACATTCTCTTGTATTGCCTTAGCATGTATCAGCGATTATCATCCATTTGTATCGTGTGTGGAGAGTTAGTTTTGATATTGTTATATCGGGAGCTGCTTATTATTGAGATTATGCTAGTGAAGAGTACTCTAAGTCCAGGGATACTGTGTTCTGTTCTGTATGTGATCCCTGCGATCAATTTATTGATCATCGAGTTTTTTGTGAAGGACATATTCAAGTATTTTATATATTTCTGTGATATATTTCTGAAGCTTAGAAATCTGATAAAAGAATTCTTCAGACTTATTGATTGATCGTATGTGAAGGATTCAATCGTAAGCTCTAGTTTTGTAATTGACTTTGAGATTTTGAATAAAGGATCTATCTTTGGTGGGCTGGGTTGTTTCCCTTAGTGAGGAGGGTTTTTCCCAGGATAATTGCTTGGTGTTATCTGATTGTTTTGCATTTGTGATTTTTCTATTACTGCAATTTGTTATTCTGGTTCAAAAAATTTACATGGTATCAGAGCAGGTTTGAGAATTCGATCTAGAACCAGGATTGCTTTTGTATCAACCTTTGGTTATTCCTCATTGAATCGTTTATTCTCAGCTAGTGAAAATGGTGAATGGTTTGAAAGTAGAGGGCATATTTGATGGTTCTTCTAATTATTCTTCATGGAAGTTTAGGATCTTGATTACGCTTGAGGAGAATGACTTGGTTGATTATTTGAATTCTGATCCAAATGAACCTTTAGATGATGCTGAGAAAATTCTATGGAGAAAGAAGACAGTCATGACTAAGAAGATTTTGATTGACTCAGTGAAGGATCATTTGGTTCCCATTATTTCTAAATTGTCTTCAGCCAGAGAGATGTTTCGGACTTTAAAAGATTTGTATGAGTTCAACAACACCAACATAGCTCTAGCCCCGAGGCGTCAACTTCTGCATGTTAAGATGGTTAGAGGGGAATCAGTAGTATCATACTTTATGAAGATTATAGAGCTAAAAGACCAACTAAGTGCAATCGGGGATCCTGTACCAGATAAGGACTTAGACATGCTTGCCATGAATAGATTTACCCACTCTTGATCATTAATTCAAGGCATCAGTAGGGGAGATGATCTTCCAAAATTTGAGAGGTTGAGAGCTGATTGCATTCAAGAAGAATGCAGACTTGAAGCTAGAGGAAATGGACGGCAAAATCATCATGAAGATGATCATGTGTTTGCTATCCACACATCAAAAGGAAAAGGGAAGAAAGGGAATTTCAAGAGATTCAGAGATAAAAGTTTAGAACCAGCTCTTGTCTCAAAGAAGAAGAAAAGGGATCTTTCAAAGGTTCAGTGCTTTAGATGTGAAAAATTGGGTCACTATGCTAGAGACTGTACCTTAAGGCCAAAGCCTCAAGTAGTTGCTCCAAACGTTGAGAACTCTTCTCCTCAAAGAGAGTCAAGTGATAACTCTGAAGGGTTACTATTTATTTATGCACTTTCCAGCAATGTACCTACAAATAGTGATACATGGCTGATTGATAGTGGGGCATCTCGGCACATCACTGGTTATCGTGATCATCTATCCAACTTGAAAGAAAAGGATTCCCATCTTCAAGTTATTATTGGAGATGGTGCAAGCTATTCTGTTAAAGGAGCTGATTCTACTTGTTTTCAACTAGATTCAGAAATTCCTCTACACTTAAGTGATGTCCTCTTTGTTCTTGGCATTAAGAGGAATCTGATTTCTATATCAGCATTAGAAGACAAAGGTTATCATGTTGCCTTTGCTGATGGAAAAGTTCTTGCATGGAAGAAGAACTCCAACATTCAATCAGCTCGTGAAATTGGAGTACGTCATGACAACCTCTACAAACTTTCAGCCTGCCCCATTCAAGCTTTGGCTCATGATACTTCAAGCTCAAGTGAACTTTGGCACAAGAGGTTTGGACATCTGAATTTCAGAACTTTATCTTCTATGGAGAAAGCAGTTGTTGGTCTTCCTAAGCTGAACCAAAACCATGAAAGAGTTTGCAAGGGATGCGCTCTAGGTAAGAACATTAAGAGGACTTTTCATTCTAGTGAAAGTAGAGAAAAAGATATCCTAGAATTAATTCATTCAGATTTATGTGGTCCTATGTTAGTTGCATTTCTGAGTGGTTTTTGGTATTATGTTACATTCATAAATGATTATTCTCGTAAGTGTTGGATTTATTTTCTCAAGTCTAAAGAATCTGATGAGGTACTGTCTCGTTTTAAAGAATTTAAAGCTTTGGTTGAAAATTTATCTAACTAGAAAATTAAGACTCTAAGGTCTGATAATGGAGTAGAATATGTGTCTGGTATCTTTCACACCTTGTGTTGAAACCGGGATTAAGAGAGAGTTCTGTGTCTCTTACAATCCCCAACAAAATGGTGTAGCTGAAAGAAAGAACATGACAATTGTTTTGGCAACGAAGGCTATGATTCATGATCAGGGCCTTCAAACCTTTCTATGGGCAGAGGCTTGTAGGACAACAATTCACATTTAGAATAGAAGTCCTCACCAGATTCTAGATAATGGGACTCTTGAAGAAGCTTTTACAGGTATCAAATCTGATATCAGTTACTTTAGAATTTTTGGATGCCCTGCTTATTCTCATGTTCCAAAGGAGAAAAGAACAAAGCTAGGACCATTTGGAAGAAAATATATTTTTGTTGGATATAGTGATTCTTTAGAGGCTGTAATATTCTGTCTCTATTTGTTATGTATTTTTGATCCTCTCTGCTGAAGGTGTTTGATACAGTTTACTGGTGATGTCTTTGTTTGTATTGGAGTTACGTATATTAAATGGATGTTTTAACTTAAACAAGAAATATAGCTTTCAAATTGCTCATACAGTTTGCACAGATAACACATGAATAAGAAACTAAACCTCTAATGCTGAGAGCCTTCCAACATTGAGATTCAACCAAATTACGAGATGTAGCAGAGATAATATCTTATTGATATGCAGTAAATACAAGAGGTCTCAAACAAATTTCAAGTTTGAACTTACAAATTTCACCCAGACGTAATATCACCAAATGTGTATGTAAGCATTGATGCCGGGAGCACGCGAATGCCTTTGTTGACTGGTCTGGGGTGGACAACTGTTGTAGCATGTAACTGATAGTTACCACCTACGATGATGTGTGTAGATATCCATAACGCTTGGTGCTATGTTGGCTGTTGAGTGCAAACTGGGCGCGTAACAAAGGTCACGTAAATCCAACCAAGCCCGTCACTCGTTTCCACTTTTACACTCCGACTGGTTCTACACGTCGATACCGGGTCTATATTGTGCTTCTCGTGTGACTGGGTGTCTCCCGATTGGTGCTGGGAAGTAACAACATCCCTGCTCCCGCCTTAGGTGTATTCTTTCAGATTTCTCACACCCGACGCTGCTAAGAGGAAACGTATAGCCAGATGTTTCCCTCACCCGCACTCTTAGTCCTGTAACTCGACCAAATAAAATGCTGTGACTTCCTAGTCACACTCTTCAATATACCGCGACAACACTTAGATACAGTGCGCGGGTTATTTCCTTCTCCAAAACAATACCTCTGAGAGTATCCTCCTGCCGAGAATGGGATTGCGGGTAGTGCTAAGTAAATAGTTTGGTCTCCTTCCACGGAGGCTCTAACCAAATAGCAGCTCAATGCTGTACAACCTGATCTTCCTTAAATATCGAATTCTTTAAATGCTGAGAATGACGCTAAAATTGCTGGAGTACAAAGCTGATCTTCTTAACTTGCTCCTTGAATTCCAATGTGAAATCTGTATGATCTCACCATTAATGAGGTGTAGGGGCTCCTCGTGGTACCTTCAGAGAGAGTAAAAGGCCTCACAATTATGCAGGTTATGTAGCCTTGACGAGTCACATTTTAGCTTCCGAGCCTTCTAGTGTTGAAGAAGTTTCAAATCAGCAAGTATGGAAAGATGCCATAATGGAGGAATATTAGTCCATCATTAAAAATGATGTATGGGACATTGTTCCAAGACCAAAAGGTAAATTAGTTGCTTCATCTAAATGGTTATTTAAAATTAAACATGCAGCTAATGGAAGTATAGAAAAACATAAAACTAGATTTGTAGATAGAGGTTTTTTTCATAAGGAAGGCAGACTATGAAGAAACCTTTGTTGCAGTAGCTCTCTACACTTCCATTAGAACCATCATAGCTATTGCAGTTGTGAAGGGCTGGAAATTCATCAAATGGATGTGAAAACAAACTTCTTAAATGCAGTAATTGAAGAGCAAGTTTACATAGAGCAGCCAGAAAGATTTTTAATTCATGACAGGGAGTCTCATGTATGTAGGCTGAAAAAGGCATTGTATGGGCTCAAACAAGCTCCCCGTGCTTGGTACGAGAGAATTGATCACCATCTTCTGAGCTTGGGTTTCCAAAAGAATGATGCTGATCCTAATTTATACTTAAAGGTATGTGATGAAAAATTCTGATTTTAGTCTTTTATGTGGATGATTTATTTCTCACGGGTAATGGTGATCTCATTATCAAATGCAAGGAGTTAGCTTTAGAATTTGATATGAAAGATCTTGGCTTGTTGCACTATTTCCTTGGTCTTGAGGTATGACAAAGATCAAATGGAATTATTTGAAGTCAAGGTAAATAGTGAATTGATATTTTGAAGAAATTTGGTATGTTAGAATGCAAATCTATGGTGACTCCTATGGAAGTAAATCTAAAAAGGTTACATGATGATGCAACTACTTCAAATTTAGTTGATCCTACTATGTACAAACAATTAATTGGTTCTTTGATATATTTGGTTAACACAAGACCTGACATATGTTATGCAATTAATACATTGAGTCAGTTTATGTGTGAACCAAGACAAATCCATCTTGTGGCAGCCAAACATATATTGAGATATTTTCACGGTACAGTGGGATATGGATTAAAATACTCTTCTTGTGTTGAGCTGAATTTGCAGGGGTTCTTTGATTTAGATTGGAGAGGTTGTGTACTTGATAGAAAGAGCACCTTAGGTTGTTTCAGCCTTGGTTTGGCCATGATTTCCTGTTGTAGCAGGAAACAATCTTGTGTTGCTCAGAGTAGGGTTGAAGCAGGATATGTTGCAACATGTGTGGTTGCAAGAGAAATTGTGTGGCTTCGTAAATTGCTTGCAGGTTTATTTGGGCGGCTTTTGGAAGCTACAGTGATTATGTGTGATAACAATGGTAAATCTAGTGTTTTATGATAGAACCAAACACGTGGAAATTAAATTTCATTACTTGAGAGACATGGTTCAAAGGAAAGCAGTTGAACTAAATTACATTCCTACAGAGGAGTAGATTGCGACATTCTCACCAAGCCACTTCCGAGAGTGAAGTTCCACTATTTTTGAGAAAAGCTTGATTTTCGTGGAGAATGATGCTCTTGCTGAGAGAGAATCTCAGCCTCAGTGATTCGTTGCTTATGATTAATGCATTATTCTCTGGGAGAAGTTTGAAGTGAAAGCCCTTGTTCCACCCTCTGCGAGTAGGCAAAGTGGTAATGCATTCTTCTCTGGGAGAAGTTTGAGGTGAAAGACTTTGATCCACCCTCTGCAAGTAGGTATGGTAGAACCACCCTTTGCAATTAGGCAAGGTGGCAATGCATTCTTCTCTTGGAGAAGTTTGAGGTGAAAGCTCTTGATTCACCCTCTAGGAGTAGCCATGCTGAAAATCATGTGTGTGTTAGTTCTAAGATTAGATTACTGAGAGGGGGGTGAATTAGTAATCTGCCAAATACTCAAACTTTTTAACTTCTTAAACTTTACAACAACATTCACAAGATTAACTTAATAGCAACAAATGAAAATCATAATCATAAGCACATCCACATAACAATGAAATATTTGACACAGAGATTTATCTCGTGGAAATCCAATTTGGGAGAAAACCACGGTGAGAATTAATATCCACTAAATGATGTATTCTTCTGAAGTACGCCCTGTGAGGAGCTTAACTCTATTAGGAGCTTACAACAACACTGTTAGGTGCTACCTGGCTAAGGGATTTACCTTAGGCTTGTTAGGACCTTTACCCTATTAAGAGTAGCCTTGTTAGAGGACTTTAGACACAAGCTAATGTGCCATCCTATTAAAGGATTTACAATAAGGACATGTTAGGATCCACCCAGTTAAGGGATTTTGACTGCTGCAACTGTTAGGGAACACCAAAAAGAATGATTTTTAGAATAGCACTACTTCTGCTTGATCAGATGCATTGAAGCACTCAATCTCTTCATAATACACTTAACTCTATGTTGGCTTGATCACAACTCCCACTTTACAACCACACTTGCACAACACACTTAACTTCCAACTTTATCCATTATATACTAAACTATTAAGTCCACTGCCTTAATCAAGCCCTAAATCTGAAATAGATTTGAATTTCAAATATCTTGCTTTGATCCAACGCCCCACAAACCAAAATTCAATGTACAAAACATATTTTCCAAGACCGCATCGGCCCATACAATGAAATACATAGAATTTTGTTTCAAGGGGTCAAACACGTTTTGACCAAACTTATGCTTTCTCTAGAATCTTCTCCACATGCTAGCATCGAACAATGCGATGCCAGATCATCACCTCCAATCATGAAGACACGGCTCCAGATCATGACTGACTCAACCAATTCCACCGCAACCTCAACACCGATCACCGATCAAAGATTTTATCAATTGTTGCTCAAGAACACAAACACTTTAACCTGTTAACAACTCTGACTCTGCTCACCGATCACCTACCCTACACATTGGTCACTCAAATTAGTTGCAGTCAGAACCATAGCTTCTACATACTATCAACAACCTTCTTCTGTGGTTGTGCCATATAACTCATCATAGATTTGACAAACCAATCAAATCACCTATCACCTGTCACTGACTGTTGTAGAAGTTGCACTGATAACCTTCATCTGATCATAACTTGCTTATTGGTCAACATCAACAATAGCGGTCATGCATTTAACATTTAGAGACATCCCCAAGTCTCTCATAAGGATCACTACAACAGAAATGCATCGCAACACCTAGACATCATACTTATACTTAGCAACATACTAGGAACACTAGGTCAATACTTGACATCAATGACAACCCAATAAATGATCATCATGCAATCAAATCTGTATCGTGACAATACTAGAAATTATTTACTATCATTGCATTAGTTATGCCAACAATGTGCGGCTCCATGACTCATTTTGTGATTCTTTGATTCACCCTCTAGGAGTAGCTATGTGAATATTGTTATATGTTTTGTTTCACCCTCTAGAAGTAGCTATGGTGAATATTGTTATATGTTTTTTTAATTCACCCTCTAGGAGTAGCTATGGTGAATATTGTTATGCTGAGATAACAATTTATATTGAGAAATTTGTGATGAGATTTTTGTTGACATCTTTTTGGTTGCAGCTATGTGCACTTGTCATGTGATGACATATTGAAGATCTCTCTCTTGCTAAGAGGGAGTGTTGAAGTTATAGCTGTGATACGGATCTTCAAGCCTTTCTTCTATTGCTGAAATCTCAGAATCATTACTTGTCGTTTGGAGCTGTTCTGTGTTGAGGCACCGTTCAGCTATATATGTGTATTCATTTCTTTAAGTGTTTGAGCCTTTCAGTTATTCTTTGCTATGTTTGCTGGAAGCATTTTTGTCATGGCACTTTCTTTGTCTGTCGTGGCATCGTCTTTGTATGTCGTGGCACCGTCTTCCTGCCTTGCTGGCTATATTTTCCACTTGGCATCTTTTTGGCTTCGTGCATATTCTATATCCTTGCTAGCAGTTTGTATTGGATGCTATTTGTCTTGTCATCATGTGTTCCTTGGATTAATGATTGTATCGTGCGTATGATTATGAAGTTGACGGTTTTTCTTCATATATGCGTCGATTCATATATCTCCATCTTCTTTTCTTCTTTGCGAGTGTCGGTTGATTTATTATATATGCCGGTTGATTATGTAACGACATTCTCTTGTATTACCTTAACATGTATCGACAATTATCATCCATTTGTATCGTGTGCGGAGAGTCAGTTTTGATATTGTTGTATCAGAAGTTGCTTATTATCAGAAGAGAACTCTAAGTGCAGGGATATTGTGTTCTGTTTTGTATCTGATACTTGTGATCAATTTATTAATCATCAAACATTTTTTGAAAGACATCTTCAAGTATTTTATATATTTTTGTGATATATATTTGAAGCTTAGAAATTTGATAAAAGAATTCTTCAGACTTATTGATTGATTGTATGTGAAGGATTCAATCATAAGCTCTAGTTTTGTTATTGATTCTGAGATTTTGAATAAAGGATCTATCTTTGGTGGGCTGGGTTGTTTCCCTCGGTGAGGAGGGTTTTTCCTAGGATAATTACTTGGTGTTATCTGATTGTTTTGCATTTGTGATTTTTCTATTACTGCAATTTGTTATTCTGGTTCGAAAAATTAACAAAATCAATGAGGTACATATAGCAATTTACAAGAGCTTCAAATTGAAGCTAAAGTCTTCTAAAATTAGAGACTTAAATAAAACACCTAAAATGACCATTAATAAAAGATTTCACAAAGCTAGCTAAAAATAGCATGATACTAAAATTGTAGAAGAATAAAAAATATTCTAATACCCTCTCTTAAGTGTCATTTTATCAACTACACCAAGTTGTCCCCTAAACTTGACCGACTTTTTCAAATTGAGAAACTTGGTGAGGATATCTGCAGTTTGATCCTTAATTGGAACATATTGTAACATCATTGATCCATTTTCGACAAGCTTGCAAATGAAATGACAATGAAGATCAACATGTTGGTCCTTTCATGTAAGATTGGATTTTTGGCAAGTTTCAAGACTCCTTGTTTATCACAAAACAAGGGAGTAGGTTGTGCTCGTGACATGTGCATGTCAGTAAGCATCCATCGAAGCCAAACTGCCTCACAAGTGACCTTAACAGTACCCTAATATTCAGCTTCAATTGAGGAGAGAGCTATTGCCTGTTGCTTCTTGCTGGTCCATGTTACTACACTTGTGCCCAAACTGAAAACATACCTAGAAATAGACTTTTTGTCATCAACATAAACTGCCCAATTTGAGTCTATAAAACCAACGAGCCTAGGATCTATGCTTCTACTGTATAGAGTGCCAAAATTAGGAGTACCCTTTAAATATCTCAGCAAATGTTTGACTGTAACCCACTATTCAGCTTTTGGGGCTGTCATGAAGTGAGAGATGTAGTTCACAACATAGTTGAGGTCAGGTCTAGTGGCGGTGAGATAGATGAGATTGCCCACTAGTTGCTTGAATATTGATTCATCCATCACTGGTGAATCCGATTTGGCTGAAAGTTTCAGCCCTTTCTCCATAGGTGTAAATGCAGGTTTGCAATCATGCATTCAACACTTATCCAACATACTTTTGACATACTTTGACTTAGAAATGAAGATGTAGCTATCTATCTGCTAGACCTCTACACCAAGACGAGAATGGAGAAGTCCCAAATCTGTCATATCAAAAGTCTGAGACAAATTTTGTTTGACCTGCTTGACTAAATGTGTTGCACTAGCAGTAATGATTAGATATTCAACATAGATGACAAGAAAAAGAATCTCGCCACTAGCATGCTTGACATACAAATTAGGATCATAAAGAATGCACTGAAACTCTTGATCAATCAAATACTTATCAATTTTGATGTACCATGCATGGGGAGCCTATTTGAGGCCATAGAGTGTTTTTTACCAATTTGCAAACCCAGTGTTCTCTACCGACAACTTGGAAACTTGGAGGTTGTGTCATGTAGACTTCTTCCTGCAAATCACCATTGAGGAAAGTACTCTTGACATCCATTTGATGAACTCTCCATCCAAACTTGAGCTAAAAGAGTGAGGACAAGTTGAATGGTACTCATTTTGGCTGTGGGAGAAAATGTCTCCTCATAGTCGATGCCCTCCTTATGTGAAAACCCTTTAGCTACTAACTGTGCCTTGTACTTTTCAAGAGCTCCATCAGCCTTATACTTGACTTTATATACCCATTTGCAACCAATGGGCTTCTTCCTCGGTGGAAGATCTAATAGCACCCAAGTGTTGTTTTTCAAGAGACTTTGATGTTTAGCTTCCATAGCCTATTCCCACACTGGTATACCTTTAGCCTCTGAATATGTTTGAGGCTCATAAATATTGTGAATGTTTGCCATAAGAGCAAAGTTGACTGTGATATGCTGCTTGATCTTATTCCTAGCTGATCTACCTTTAATAGGTTCATCATCATGAAGATCACTAATGGTCTTGGCCCACCACTTAGGCCGGAGAGTAGAAGATCCAACATCCACAATAGGAGGAACATCACCTGGGATCTTTGGATGTGGAGCCTGAATGTTCCGAGGAATGGCGAGTGGCACAATGTCATCCATTAGGTGAACTGAATGGAAATTGAACATCCAAATCTATAGTCTTTGGAGGCTTATCCTTAGGGATGAAAATAGGAGAAGGGTGAAGCGACCCTCATTCATCAAACAACACGTCTTGATTGAATATGAGACGATTAGTATCAACATCAATCAACCGATAAGCCTTATGATTATCATTTTACCATGTGAACATCAATTTCAGAGTCTTGGAATCTAGTTTGGTCCACTTGGCATCTAGAATCCAAACATATGCTGTAGAGCCAAAAAACTTTAGATGACTAATTTTGGGCTTCTGTCCAGACCAAGCTTCCTCTGGGGTCATCTTCTTAACGACCTTTGTGTGAGACCGATAAGTAGATAAACTGCAGTATAGATTGCCTCTGCCCAAAACTTCTATGGAACATTTCTATGCTCCAACGTAGATCAAGCCATCTCAGTGACTGTACGATTCTTGTGCTCAACAACACCATTTTACTATGGGGTGTAAGGTGTAGTAAGCTGATGCTTAATACCATGTGATGCACAAAAGTTGGAGAAATCAGATGAACAAAATTCTCCACCATTTTAGGACAGCCTAACTCTTTTTCCACTAAGGGCTTAAACTTCTGAAACATGTTGAACACCTCTGATTTATGCTAAAGAAAATACACCCACATGTTTCTACTGAAATCATCAACAAATAGAAGAAAATGCTTGCATCCAATAACTGATGGAGTATTCATGGGTCCACAAATATCTGCATGAACCAATTGCAAGACCTTGGATGCCCTCCAAGCGTCACCATCTGAAAACAAAGTTTGATGCTGCTTCCCAGCTTGACAAGCTCCACAAATTCTATAATTCTGGGCCTAAATCTCAGGTAATCCAACAACTAGACTCTCTTGAGCCAACTGAGAGATAGTGAATATTCAAGTGCCCATACTGTTGATGCCAAAGATTGTTGATGAAAGTTCTTCTGGCTGCCATGGCCTACTCCGGAGAATCACTTGTATCATGATCCTCAAGACCAATTGCAGTTGTAGTACGAGACTCCATGTTGCACTTGTGTGAACTGAAGACGACATCTAGATTTTGATAATGAAGCATAATCTGACTGACTTACAGTAGATTGAGCTTCATTCTTGTGACAAAGTATACATTGAGAAAGATCAAATCCCTCCCACCAAGTGCAATATGAACATTGCCCTTTCCGACAACAGTATACTCCTCGCCTCCAAAGATCGCGAAATCTATGAAAGGTGTGAATGTTGTGAGCTAATCCTGGTGATGTGTGAAATGCTAAGAAGCACCATAGTCAATGCATTATGTAGATGATTTCTCATGATTGGATGGGCATGTGGCCATGAATGCATAGGAGGCAGATTCTTGATTTGAATGCGTAGTAGCTTGGGCCTTCTGCTGAGACCCTCCCTGTGTAGATTATGCAACTGCCAACCATTTCTTGCAATCTATCTTCATGTGACCAAACTTGTGACAGCAATTTCTTTGAATACTCTTCTTCTTTGAAGATGCTGAAGGGTTACATGGTACTTTCTGTTGGGAGGACTGGGGTCTACCTTTGTTTTTGTCTGAGGCTTTGGCTATGAAGGCCACCTATTCTGTGGAGGATGAACTAGCATCGTTGCCAAATTGTTGCTTCCATCTATTCTACTGCAAAAGCTTATTACAGAGATTAGGTTACTTTAGATCACACTAGTAGAAGTGATATTGAGTGTCTCAATGAAATGCTTGAAGGATTGGGGTAGGCATTTCAGCGCGATCACTACTATATCTTCTTCCTCCATCTTGTGACGAATAGCCTCAAGCTGGTCACATATATCCTTGATCTTTTTAAGATGTTCTTGGAGAGACATCTTCTCATCCATCGTGATAGAAAACAACATATTATTCAGGAAGAAAGCTAGGCTCTTGTTGGAAGTCTCATTAAGATCCTTCAAGAGTTCCCAAATCTCTTTAGCGTTTTTGCTAGAAGGAACCTAAGGGAGCTGATCATTTGTAACAAAAAGTTTGATGAGCAGGATGACTTCTTCATTACGCTCATCAAATTTGCCCTGATCTGCTCTAGCTTGTGTAGGACGGGTTATTGTACCTAGTACAATCTTGTCAAGATGCCAATATTCAAATATTGTCATCATGCGCTGCTTTTAGGTATTGTAGTTTCGGCCATTGAACCTCTAATTGCCCTCCAACATAATGTTGGTCAAAGACATCATCACAGATACTAAGGTTGTTGGTCAACCTTGTGAAGGCACGAAAACTAAAGCAGAAGCTTCTATTGAGCCGACATGGATCCCGGAATTTTTTTTTTAGATGCAGAAGCAAAGGTTTGAAACCCTAGGGCGTATTGCAAAAAATTCCTGATTTTTTTTATGGATAAACACACTAGATCCAAAACAACTCCAGTCATGTTGAAGAAACAATGCTAAAAAACAATCAGAAACCCTAGTCGAAATTGAAGAAACACCCCCAAAAAACAGACCCTCAATTTCAAATACAGAAGCCTAGAGAGATTTGGCACAAACCCTAGCCGCATGGAAAAATCATTAAGGGCACCAAAAATTGGGTGCGGTTTGCAAAGGTCGCGGGGGCCGTTGCAAGCAAACACAAAAAAATAAATTCTTGCCTGCTATTTCTTTCACAAAATTTCTGAGGTCTTAGTTGTGATTTTTTTTTGGGTCGTAGTCTTAAGATTCGTGTGTTTAAAATCCTTTTCTTAGAGCAGTAAAAAAAAAAATGATAAAATCGTTTCAACAAATAAACGTGGGTTTTTGTTTTCTTGCGTGGGGCATAAAAAATGGGTGCAATAGATTGTGTGAGGACACCAGCAAATCCGATGCGTACTAAAAAATGCGAGTAGAGATGAAAATCATGCGATCCTACGTGCAGAGAAAAATGGTGCGTAAAAAAACAGGTCGCGCGAGCATGAAAAACAGGTAGAAAATGCCTGTGTGAACACTAGAAACAAGCAGAGGAAGAAAAAACAGACACGGGTCTTTGTTTCAGACACCTTCACAAAAACCCCCGATTTTTTCTTGCTTGTAGACTCTATTTTTATTAGGAAAAAACCTGCCCAGAAAAATTCCAGTCTGATACCATGAAACTTGAAATTGCTTACATAATTAATGAAATCAACAAGGTACATATAGCAATTTACAAGAGCTTCAAACTGAAGCTAAAGTCTTCTAAAAATAGAAGACTTAAATAAAACAATAAATAAAACACCTAAAATGACCATTAATAAAAGATTCTAGATACTAAAATAGTAAAAGAATCTAAAATATTCTAATATGTCACTCTAAATTTTGAAAATAAAAAAAATCCCCTGGGATATAGTGCTACACGTAGACATCTCTGCAATATGATATAATCCCGAGAAATTTCGTGCTTCAAAAATGCATCTTCCACATGGCTCATTTTTTGGCGTGTCATAGCACCTGAATAGAGATGTAATGGCTCTCCCTGCCTGTTCAAGAAACAAAACTCCTTTCCTCTTCATTCAAGACAACAAATTTTTACTTCTCTCACTTAAGCAATAAACTCTACTACTGAAACTCTGCAAAAATGCTCCAAATTCTTTACGAACTATTGTACATCAAGCATGTTTGTAACAGTCTCAATTCCTCCATTGGTTTTCATTAATCCCTCAAGCATCACAAGGGTGGAGGCCCAGACTGTAGTAACACTCTTGCATTTTGTGTCTTTAATAATATGTGCCTGTACATACATTTTGTCTCTATTAGTAGTGGCTTTCCTTCACATTGGGGTTGGTTCTAGCACATGTTGGTATTGGCTTTTCTCCATAGTGGGTCTGGTTCTACCAAACATCTGTCGGTTGTAGATTTCCACAACAGGGTTGGTCCTATCATGATCTCTTCACATTTTTATCTTTTATCCAATTAAGTATGGCTGTCCATCAAGGTTGAAAGTCCAAAATGGGGGTTTGACTAAGGTAAGCCCCTAAGTAGCCCTCAACATTTCTTGTCTCTTTGTGTGTAGGTTGATATGTTATGGAATCTAGAGATGTGCATTTTGAAAGATCTTTGGCTGATTATGTTAGGATAATAGTGCAAGCATATTTTAGCCTGCATGACATGCTGGCATCTTAGGCCAAGAGCGTCTCTTGCTGGTGGCAGGTTCTTCTCTGTTTGTGCTTTTCACTTTTGTAGCTTTTAAATATTTTTTCTCTGTAATTTAATCAATTTTGACCTTTATATATTCTGTACTTGTATAAGCTTAGTTACATAGCCATCTTTTTATTATACCAATTATTATTTTACTTTCTAATTATTTTAGATTTAATTTAATAGTTAAACTTATATTGTTTGAGGTGATCAAGGGCCACTTTCTCTTTGAATATATATTTCCTTGAGGGTAGAAAATCCCCTCCCTTACACTACCATCACATGTAAGCAGGATTTCATCATAAGGTGTAATAATGTCATGAACAGGTAAAGGAGATGAAACATCACCACATGAAATATCATTCAAAATTATATCACTAGTGGGTGAAGACAACTTATAAGTATCTGACATATAATTATCACTATCCGTAGGATATTTTGGAATAACATGATGTGAGATAAGTTTGTATAAAAGGGGAGGATATGGTTAACCAACTCAACAAAGGAGGGAAAAACGTTTAATGCATGATAAAATGCATCCACAGAAAACACTTTCACAACCATAGCATAAAAAGCCATAAGACCATCAATGATGGATAGATGATGTGTTGCAAAGGATAGGAACATGTCAAAATAAAAAATATATACATGCATATCAGCTGAGGAAAAAGCCTTGAAAGAGCTATACTGATAGATTATTTAAGAGTTGATGAATGGGATAAAAAATGTATATCATTGTGTAAACCCAAACCCTAATCAAAGCATAATAAGTTTGTGACAAATCCAAACTGTAAAAAATCTAAACACGAATGATAAAATTATGACTAAATCAAATCTAATAACCCTTAGAGGAATAAAGGTATGACCTTAGGGTCAAACTCTAAGGGGTTTACTAGTAGGTAAGTTCACCAGAATTATAAAGTAATAAAATCTCTTTTACATAAATTGAGGCTAACTAAATAAGTGCCAACAATAAATACATAATTAACCTAGATTAAATTAAAAGCCAGGTCAATAAAATGAAATGTTATTAAATAGGAGTACTTACTTTATAATCAACAATGGGGAATAATGTTGATGTTCCATTGAATCTAGTCACCAAGGTACAAAAAGCTAATTCTCTTCTCGCCTAATGAATGTCTTAGGTTTTGAACAATCTCATTGATCTTTATGGATTGATCTAAGTTCCTTAGGATCCAAGCTGAATATCACGAGAATAACCTAAAAGTTGTAGAAGAGATCCATTTGCCTTTGCCTTCCCTATGTATGATTCTGCCAACACAGTGTTTACAATCACCTTAGGAAAGACTATTGGATTACTAGATTGAAATACTCATCTGTTAACCCCACCCCTAAATGGACTAGTTTAATAGTTATTAATGAAGGTTTGTGCTGAGAAAATTGGAAGTACAAAAATAAATGAATGAAAAGCAATAAACCAAGAACACATAGATTAATGTGAAAAAAACTAGTCATGCACTAGGAAAAAACTACAAGAAAATTTCTCACAATTTATATCATCTTAGGAATCAACTCATTGTTACATTGGTTTGCAATTCATGTTATCGGATTTCAACAATCCATGTCAATATCATTCAGTTGCTTCTGGATTTTCTTGTGACACTTTTTATAAAACCAACATTTTGGATCACATTTTGTGATCCATCATTAGGATTTGGAATGCAAGATGTAAATTTGTACAATTCATCAACAAAAAAACAGAACTAGCTAGACCATAAAACATCTAAGTTGTCAAATCCCCTTCGAAAAATACTTTGTAAAAATAAGAAGTGAGATTCATACAACTACATGTCGCACTATCATGTTATTCACCATCAACTACTTAATCAACATTGTAGGATTTGCTAATAGTTTGTAGATAGCATTGTCAAGGCCTACATGATTATGAAGCAAATTCTATTTCTTTATCTCTTAGAAATTAGTGCGCTCTAACTTTTGTCCCTTTTGTCCTCATGTGAATTTATTACACAACAAATGCTTTTAAATACCAAAGCACAACATGAAATAACACAAACTTGTACCAAGTTGGTTCATAATGGCTAGTAGGAAAGGGTATGTAATGTCCCCTTTTTCAAATAAGATTTAATTATTAACAATAATTATAAATTTAAAATATAAGAGAATAAAAACAAAATTTAAATTAAAAATATAAAAGAATACAATTAAAATATAACATAATTAAAATTTAGTTAATTTAATGAAGGGTCAAAAGGCATGAAATGAAAAGTTGTGACTCCCTCAAACATGAGATAAAAAAAGAGAGAAGAGAACTTCATTTGAAATGGGGAGAGAGGAAGGAAGAGAAAAGGGAAGTTGTGAGTCAAGTAAGAGTTAATGGAAGCGGAAAAAGAAATGAGAAAAAAATAAGGAAGGGACTCCTTCTAAAAGAAAAAGCTGGGAAGGGTTGTAACCCTTTCAAAGAGTGACAATTATGAAGGGTTGTGACTATTTCGAAGGGTACAAATAATGAAGGGTTGTGACTTCCAAAGTGTCGTAATTGTGAAAGATTGTGACCATTACAGAGGGCAGCCATGATGAAAAGGTGCGACTCTCCCCACATTGGAAGATATAAAGGGGAGAAGGTTTCGATTGAGGAGGACATCCAAGGGAGATCAATTTGGGGAATAATATATTATTCTCAAAGGCAACAACGAAAAGTGGTGACTTAATTCTTATGAAAGTTGGTGACCTTTTCACCAATAAAGTATAAAAGAGTTTTCATTCCAAGCATTGAAGGACTTACCAATCATCATCCCTTTTCATCAATCATTAATCCCTCAAGAAATCAAGCAAACAATCAAACAGTAAGAGAAAGCAAACAATCATTGAATCCACATCAATCATCACTCCATCTTGGGATCAAGAAAACATAAAATTCAGCAATCAAGCATCACTCTATCAGATCGACATTCATTCAATCTTCATCCATCAATATATCATACAAGCTAACATTATATCGTCACTCTTCAATTGTCTAATCAGGATTACTTAATCATAACTCACCAATACTTTGAATCATCAAGTCAAAGGAACTCATTCAATCGGTCAATTATTCAACTATCGAATGAAAAATGAAGTCAGAACTTTGATAAGCATCAGCAATTGCATAGCATCGAACATAATAGTATCTGATTCAAGACAGTCATAGCCAGAAGTACAAGAACGTGATATTATAACTTCAATTTAGTACAGAGTATCGATTCTTATGATAGACAATATGGGGGATCTTATGCATAATCATTCACTTATGGATAATATGTGTACAATCTGAGAATATAATATTGTTATTGATTCTTATACTTATGATAGACAGCATGGGGGATCTAAAGCATAATTGCTCATGGATAATGTGTATACAAAAATATATTATCATTGTGTGATCTTTATATATGGAATATAAGCAGCAGCAGACATTGATAAAAGGTAAATCTGATATAAAAAATCGATCAAACAATAAGAGAGGATTTCTCACACATATATATCTGAATGAGCAGCAGATCAGATTGCTATAAGGTCAACAGCAGGCATTACTCATAGGCCTTGTTTCTAATATGAGTATTCCTTGAATTATATTTCTTTGAGTAAATATAATTATTCTATAATCAATCAAATGTGAGTTGGAGGACATAAGCTAGGTAGATGTGGTTTATTGGCTCCCTCGAACTAAGTATGCCACCCCAAGGGATGGAATTGGTCATAGTTGGACATTCTTGCTGCTTGTGGATACCCCAAGGGATGGAACTAGTCATAGGTGGATGTTCCTGCCGCCTGTGGGATAAGGGGCAAGTTGCGATGATGTGAATGTTGTGTGCTCTTGGCCTTAGTTGGACTGGGCAGTTTACTGATGCCCTTTCAGGTTTCTTACCAGACTAAGTTAGGATTGGTTTTGAGATAGTTGGCTAGTCATAATGCCTATCTTTATCTCCTTAGTCACTAACTGATGTATTTGTTCATTATTTCTCAAAATTATTAATGCTTAACGAAGTTCACTTTAGTTTGTGTGTTATTATTGGAATTGTTGTTTAAGTGTAAAAACAGACAAACTCCAATTTGGGGACATTACAAGGCAGGGGACTAAAAATTTGAATTTGATTTAAAAAAAATCTTAGGGTAAATTCGAAGGCACCTAGAATTGACTCAAAACAAATAAGTGCTGCTTCTGGAGTGATGGATGAATGTGTGGAAAATTGGAAATGTGCATAGTTGCAAGCTAATAAATAATTTGCAAATGCTGAATGTATGAGATAATGTGCAAATAGAGATTAGATAAGATTGAATGCTTATAATTAGATGTAAATAATTATGAAAGAAAAAGAAATAAACATTCCCCAAACAAAATAAAAAATAACATGAATAAGTAAATTTCACCATTACAATACCATATTATTCCTATGATTAGTAACCACATAGGGTTGCTCAACTAATGGCCCCTTCCCTACATACAATATGAATGATTGAATAAATAAATTTTAATGGCATCAACGAGACAAAGCAGCTGAACAAACCCAAGGCTCCAAAAATAAACACTATTTCAGATTTCTCTCTAAATTGGCTTTTCTGTTATGAATCTTGACCAAGAAATTTGCAATTTTGTGTAGCCTTGCTACAAATAGCTCGACTCGGCTGTTCACCTTCAAAAAAGATCGTAAATTCTAGAAGGTCATTTGAGAAATAGGTTATAGCTCCTCCCTCTCTGTGTGGCTGTCTATTAACCCTCCCCTCTGTCCATATGACCTTCAACTCTGCTTTCCAAACCAACAAACAGAGGAATGCCGAGAAGTGCCCCGGGACTCTGAAATTTCTACCTTTACTGTGAAGCCACTGCAATGCTACCAAGCTCACCATTTCTTCCACATACCAAATATTTTATCGCAAGTATCAGATCCTGAACTCAACAGTAAAATATTTTCTGCATTGAATTTTTTGGAGCAACTTGCATTTTTTCACCGCTTGAATCTGGAAATGATTGTTGATGAAAGCAAAATTGATAGTTTATGAAAACTCTTAATTTCTTTTCATTCTCAAGATCTAAGTCACAAAATTCATCGAATTTCATCCATGAAAATTGAATTTTGGCAAATTTTTACCCTTGCCAAACTTCATCCAAATTTTATGATGTTTAATATAATATTTAAATATTGTTTTATTTGAAAATAATATTGATTTATTTAGTTAAATTATTTAGCAATGTTAAACTATTTTGACAATTTTGTGGAAATATTACTTTTATTTAAAAACAAATTAACTTATGTAAGGTAAATTTAATGTTGAATTTTTTTCCGAATTCTTACCCTTGCTAAACTTCATCCAAATTTTATGATCGCTGAACTCGAACTCAAACTCAAACCTTGTGACTTAGTTTGGGATTAATATTCAGCATCTGTGATATAATTGAGGGGAAAGCCTTAAATCAAATAAATGGGCAACTTTCATTTCTGAAGTCTTTCAAGGTTCCAAGAATTCTACCTCACAATCAGTAAGCTTTCTGTAATTTATACTTTTGCTTGCTAATGCGGATCTATTTAACTAATAAGATGCATTTCTTAATCATTTAACCAATGCATTTGATAGTGGTAGGAACCCATACAAATGCAGATTCGATTTCCATCAATACAATGTTTGGAATTTGACAATGTATTTCAATCATTATGGTGAACATGGAACAAAATGTATGACATCTTGGCTACTTTGCTAGAATTATGACATCCTCACCTTTCACATTACCTAACACTTTGTCAAACCTAACTGCCTAATTGAAAAGAAAAAAAAATGTCGGATAGGATCATTGTTTTTGCTACTTATATCTAACAACTTTAGTCATATGACTTCCAATTTCCAATAGGATAGACCAAAAACTCTTGTACTGGGCACTGGACTGGGTTATAGGTATAACAACACATTCTGTCAATGTCAACATACTTGGAGATTCATTTCTTAATGTACAAACAAGGCGCCCTTTGTTTGAGACATGTATAACCAAATTACAGGGTCCAAGGCTAGAGGCAAATATTATTATCTATCAAAAGGGTTGGTGATATTTCACTAGAAACATTGTGGTGAGGGGATGCAGCGATCTGATATCTGAAACT
This sequence comes from Chamaecyparis obtusa, assembly GCA_027943335.1. Taxonomy (NCBI): domain Eukaryota; kingdom Viridiplantae; phylum Streptophyta; class Pinopsida; order Cupressales; family Cupressaceae; genus Chamaecyparis; species Chamaecyparis obtusa. The sequence continues at coordinate 85,970 of BSBK01002385.1, forward strand.
GGAATTTCGGACCTGCAACAAATGGGCAGTTAAATCCACACAAAAATATCTAAAAAGCCAGCAACTGATTCTGCTTGTTATCCAGCAACTATTTCAATATCTGTCAATACTAAGTCCGTGTTTTGACCTGTCAATGAGATGAACTTCTGTTCATTCAGCTTCATGGTGGGGTCTTCCACAGAATTTTTGCCGTGAAAACAGTGCAACCTGGTGTCTAATTGAATTTGAGACTTTTCTTCCATCCCAATGACTTTAAACAGTTTGCTTGTGTTGAGAAAATTCCAGGATTAAAATCTGAATACGACATATCTTTGTATGAATATGAAAGTTAATTGATTTCTAATTCTATTGTATGATAGCGAAATTAAAAAGTCCAGCACATACATATAATAAGTTAAATAACCCAAAACCTTTCGTACCCCAAAGCCTTAGAACCACTTTTCATTTCATTTCATTTGCATTTCCTGTTTCTTGTACTATAGCCCTCCATCAGAGTTGTGATTTACTTTCTGTCCAAAAAGGAATAAGATAAATGTTGGTGCATATTCACACGTCTCGTGATCCCGCCTTCTCAGTTTTTTTTGGGGTGTTACTAGGAAATTTGGGTTCTAGGTATTTTCCCCTTGAGGCAGCATCATGGTGTTCCTTGGGATGTATTTTGATGAACCTGGGTACGAATTCTGTATGGCTTGAGATTCTGCACAATCAAAAAATAAATTGTCTTGTGGATTTAACTAGATTTTGAGGATAACAGAACATACTCTGACAAGAAAGGTACATTGTTTTTAAGGAGCTCCTCACCTAAACAAATTAAGACTGGTGTGTTTGGCCATTTCATTGACATTTGGTTCAGGTGCCAACTTGTGTGTTAAGAGACTAGTTTAAGGATGTTAGTTGTTTATGTCATCCATTATGTGCAAAGAAAACTAACAGACTAACTCCGAATAATGAGGATCAAAATTAAGAAGATACATTCAGCTGTCACAGATTTTACGCAATCAGTAAGAACCTTACAAATGAAAGCTATACAGCCTCATATCTTATTGCTTAGAACCTTACAAATGAAAGCTATACAGCCCCATATCTTATTGCTTATGATTGTTTTCATATCAAACCAGGTACGCCAAATTCACCAAACTTATTCATTTATGCTTGTTTTGCAATTGGCACCTGGCTGCCACTGGTGAAGTTTTGTTTATTGATATTCTTGAGTATATCTTCATTTGTAAGGATACATTTTACTTTCCTTCCCATTCTCCCAGTTCAATTCCTTAATATTCTTTCTCTACCAACATTAACTGAAGCAAGTGCATCATTGTTTTTTGGGGAGGTTAGGGGGAGGTTTTATGTGCCTTTCGTTCTGTCCTTTGTCTAGGGTTAGCACTTTGATGTTAAAATTTTGAATTTTCTTTCTTCCATAATGAGCAGTTTAGTTTTGGCCTTTGGGATGTAAAAGAATTCTCTGATCCATAGCTTACTCATGGTTGTTTTTCTTTTTCAGGTCCCTGACTGATTACATGACTGGCGCTTTTAATTCCAGCAATTTACGAGCTGCCTTTTCCTATTGTATACAACAAGTGCATTCCTATGATTATGAACATTATCTTTGTTTGTTGCACCTACCACAAAGCCTGCGAAAAGCAGCTTTTGCATTGCGTGCATTTAATATTGAAACAGCAAAAGCTAGGGACAATGTTTCAGATGCTAAGCTGGCATTGGTACGCCTTCTGTGGTGGCGTGATATAATAGATAACATTTATAAGAACAAAGTTGCTGAACATCCTGTAGCCCAATCTCTAGCATCAGTTATTAATGAGCATAAGTTAAGTAAACACTGGTTTAACCGGTCCATTAAGGCACGAATTGAAGATACAGAGATGGAAACCCCTCCAGTGAGTCTTGCTGACCTGGAACAGTATTCAGAGAACACCGCTTCTGTCCTGTTATACCTCATTCTTCAGGCTGGGGGAATCCAATCCACTTTAGCAGATCATGCTGCTTCACATATTGGTAAAGCAAGTGGCCTTGTTCTTTTGCTTAGAGCAACAGCATATCATGCTAGTCGACGCCGTTCCTATATTCCTCTTGAGATAGCTGCTAAGCATGGATTATCGCAAGAAGAGATATATAGAGGAGAACACAAGGAAGCCTTAGAAAATACCATCTTTGAGATTGCATCAACTGCAAATACTCATTTGGAAAAGGCTCGAGAGCTTTCTAGCAATGTACCCAAAGATGCGTTGCCTGTGCTTTTACCTGCAGTACCAGCTCAAATCCTGTTAGATTCCCTTCGCAATACACATTTTAATGTTTTTGATTCAACCCTTACTCGGGGCATATCAGGTGTTTCCCCTCTTTATTTTCAACTAAAACTGAAATGGTGTGCATTTAGGGGAAAGTATTGATTTGTAGAACTTATTCATTCAGAAAAGAGGCATAGCACGTAACCATGAATCTCAACAGATGTAACATAAGATCTTAGTACTTCATATGTTGCAAACTGCTGTTAGTTGAATGCAAGAAAGTGGAAATAAAGAAAGTTGTTTCACCGTGAGCAATTGTTGGTATTTGGTAGTGCTTGTCTGAAATGAAAATGACCAAAAATCATTTGGTATCGTCTGAATGAGGTTGGGTTAGATTCTTTTTCATGAACTATTTGTTGAAGCGTCGGCTGAAAACTGTCCTCTAAACATGTTCTATGTAAACTGGCATTGATGAATGCAATGAGAACGAAGAGATACTGTATGTATCATCTGATAGTTTGCTTGTTGCTTCAGTGTTTAAAAATCAAATACACTTTCATTTGATTCAAATGTCAATTTTTTTATTGAACACAGCAATTAAATTATTTTACATGAATGAAGTTACAAAAAGTAGCCAGTCACAAAGGCAGTAAGGAGACAAAAAAATTATATAAGCTGTATAACATTTTTACAACTGCTGAACTTATTATCAAGCTGATACTTCATAACTTTGCTTTAATCTACTGTAGCTGATGTTTGGCCTTCAAATTCTTCGTGCATAAGACTTGGATCTGCGAAAAAAGAAAAGTCACCCGAAGAAATATATCAGACTACAGGCTTAGAATACCAATCATCTGATGATAGTTATTAGCAGCACATCTATCTTTCAATGTAATTTTTAATACCACTTGCCGAATAGAATCAGTAATCCCATCATTCTGCACACCAAAACCAAACCAAGAATAGCTTCTTTCATGAAACTCGTGGTTCTGCCCTTTATTCACCGTTATAGCTCTTCTCCATGGATTCAACTGGACGACACCCTTAAATCATGCAGAAACGACCCCATGGAAGTGATCATTCTGACTAAAAAAGAAGCTGAAGTCGACTAGAGTTAATGTCATTGATGCCCTAGAAATTTCGGATCCTGACCATTACCTCGAAAAAATGAAGTTCAAGAATTGACTAAGTGTGGAAACAACTTATCCTCAAATTTCGGACTTTCGGAGGCTAAAAATCCTACAAGGCTGAAATGCCGAAAATCTTGGTCTCCAAAAATGGCTAAGTGTGGAAAAATGTTTTTCCTATATACAAAATTTGGCTAAGTCAAAACTGGGTGCTTATTGGCTTGGAAGGATTTTTGGATGAGCTTTGCGGAACCTGTCCACAATCTCTTGCACCTCTTCAAAATCAGCCATCTTAACCTATTTAAGGCATTCTTGTTGCTTCTCCTAGAAGGTGAGTAACTCATGTGCAAACCCCCTTATTTCCTCTTCTCGAGATAGCATTTTCTAGATTTCCTCCCTTTGATAGAACATTTGTTGAAGATCTTCTTTAGTACTAACTCCGTTAAAGATATCTAGATATTGGCCTAAGATAACATTTACGGGATGCATTGTTTTCTCATCATCCTCATCATATAGGTCCAGGTCTAACCACTCAAAAAACTTATGCATCTCTTCAGCCCAGAGTAGACCTTTATCTCTCTTCTTATTCATTTTCTTCAATGCCTTCACTCAAAAACGGTCAGAGTGCTAGTGATATCTTGGATCCACTCTTCAAAATTATCCAATTATGACCCATCGTATATTTTGACCAAAACTTGGAAGTGCTGCTTCCTTATTATAATTGTGAGGTCTTCTAGAGCCTTCTGCCACATCAAGATTTTCTCCTCTAGACCATCTTCCTCATTCATACTCTCAACCAAATATGTTATTCCTTGAAGGATACCCCTAAAGGGCCTCAAAATCTTTCTAAGAGAGGCCTTTGCAAACCCTTCAAAATTGACCTTCCAATCTGTACATGCATGAATACAAGAATGTGGGATACTTGCCAGCACTTCTGTATCACCCCTTTTCTCCAAAATAGCCTGTAATGAGGCCTCAAGGTTATTAGGGTCAATGGGACCTGCTGTTTTAAGAATAAATTTCTTCATTGCTTCATTTTGTTCCATCAATGCTTTTATCTTTTCTTCGTCCTTGTCCATGAAGCTCGGAGAATGCTTCAGTCGTAGCATAGCCAGAGTTTTACCTCTTTTTCTAGTTGGCTCTCGTAGGACTACCTGTTCCAGCACATAATCGTCTGGGGCAATTTCTGCCATGCAAACACTCATTGTAGGGATAGCCACCCGAGCCTTCCACCTGTCCGCCTGATCTTGTGTTACATATGAGAGGCTCCTTGCCCGGGCACTAGATCCAGCTTGGTGGAATGTTCATCCCAGCGCTGCCATATTGGTATCATCTTCGTAAGTGTATACCCTTACTCTTGGTTGTATTTCCTTGGTAAACCAAGTGGGCTTAGAAGGCAATGATGGGCTCATATGGCGCTACTAGACTTGAGGTAGTAGCCCTATGCTCTGTTTCCATCTCCTCGTGACTCTCCTCTCCTCCTTATGTTCCCAGTTCTTCCCTTATGTTTTGTTCCTCGCCCCACATTTATTTGTTCTTCCTCTCCAACCTCTCATTTTGACCCGGCTTGCTCTTGGGTTGGAACTTCACCGATCACTTCTGTTTCCTTCTTTGGCTCTTGAGCTACTGTCTCGGTATGAGGAGGTGGAGGAGTGGGTGCTTGATTAGGGGGGTTCTGTACATGTGGAGTAGGAGCAAGAGGGGGAGTGGGCGAAGGCATTGGCGGCAGAGGCAGAGTAGGCATGGGAATATGAACTGGTGGAGGTTGTAGTGGCAGTGGAGTGGTTTGAACCAAAGGTGGAAGTGATGTGGTTGATGATGTTGGATGTGGAGGCGGAAGTGGAGTTTGATGAATAGGCGGAAATGATGCTTGTTGTGAATTTGAAGGGACTTGAGCTGCAATGTCTTCTTCAGAGGTGACACCTACAAAAGAATCTCTCCCAGACTTACTAGTCTCCTTCTGAACTTCGCCTGCAACCTCCTCGACTGATTCTTGAGAATCTCATTGAACTTCCTCTCCCACATTGTCAAGAGGACTGGTGAATTGTGTGTGGAGGGAATCAAAGACAAAGGGCTGTTCCGCAGTTGGAGCTTGTTGCTCGGTCTCATTAAATCCATGGAGGCCTTCAAAATCAGAGATGTAAAACTCGTCACTACCCAGAGCATCCAAATTTATCTGCTCCCCTTGGGCTCCTCCTCCAATATCTCCTTGTGCATCTTCTTCTTCTAGCTTCCTTTTCTTTAAGAACCCTGCAGATTGAGTCCTTCTGTTAAGGGGCACCAGGTCTTATTCATCTTCTTCCCCTTCCTCTAAGAGAGTGTCCATGTGGGTAGGTGTCGAGGCTTTCCTCTTATACATGTGCCCCTTTATCACCCCAATAGGCCTAGGTCCAGTTATTTTGACTTTTGGTGCCTTCTTGGGTGCACCTGGAGGTTCTAAACCACTAGAAGGAGAATTTGGAGGTGCTATGCTTCCAATCATTCTAGTTTTTGGCTTCTTTGAATGTAGCTGATCCATATGCCCTAGGGCGCTCATGTCTATATACTGTCTCCGGCCTCAGCGTTGTAGCCTCTTTGAATTGAGGTATCAACACCTTTTCTCCTTTCTTCTTTTTTTCCTTGGAGGGATGAGCAGGTTGCTGCTTAATTGGCATGGAATCCATTGGAAAATGACGGGCGATCAATTCCTTAGTTACCTTGATGACATGCTTGGCCTTGAAATTGATGTCATCATTTCCATCCCTATCAACCTCTGCATTTAGGATTGTCCTGGTGTATACTTTATCTAGGTTGTAGATAGGATCCAAAACATCCTCAGAATTAGCTTCCTTCACCTTTTGTGGCACCTGTAACAGTAGAATAGTCTGTGCTAGCTCTAAACTCATCCGGTAGTAATCACAGATCCTGACCTCATAGTCATCTAGACAATTTATCCAGTGGTCTTCGATATGAGGCTTGTGCACATAATGCCTCCCCATTATGTGGTTTTATGTACCAATGGGGTCGAACTTGGTCCTTATGAGATTGTAGCTTTGCAGTGTGTATTCATCCCATTCGAAGGCTAGTGACTTACGTATCTTCATGTCCTGTAAGCAATGGGGACCTATAAAAATTGGGAAATCCCAACAATGCTTCTTCTTGTGCCGGATATGCTCATGAGCATCTGACAGTTGTTGGGCCATCTCCAACAAGATTATCTTGTCCGATGGATACCTTGGCAGCTTCTTCGGCGCTAGGGTGCTTGCTGCCATCCGAATGTAGGTGAAAGTCTTGAACTGAATGTAGAATGCCCCAAGGGCCTTCACCTTAGCTGTTGCCTCCGTCGACATCCTCTTGGCATAATCTCCCTCTATGGAGCAGATGATAACAAAGACAAAAGCATCATTAACGATGTGATACTCTAGGTGGTCCTATGTGAAGTATTCCTTGCTGACCAACTGTGGATAGACTGTAAATGGCCAAGCGTTTGGGTCGCCCATGGCACCAACTTTAACTAGCCCCAAGTACACTGCCCTTGCAGCTAATAGGTACACAATATAAGATGTCGTGTAAAAGTGAGGGTCACTTTTCATTGCGATCAACTGTTGGTGTAGGGTATCGCTGAGTATGGTGGCCTAGTCGAACCTTGCTTGTCTCTCTTTTATCTTCTCAATGAGCAAAGATCATATCATCCATGGTTCTAATTGTATTGACTTTGGCAGTCCATACACTCGACTGATCATAGTGATGGCCACTTGAATAGCCTCTTTCATATACCCTCTCCTCATGTCTATCTTTTCCAATTTATTCTTGGGCAGAGGTTGTATAAGATAGTCCCTGTTCACTATCTCATGAGACAGCTGGATGTCATTATTGTAAAATTTCATACCCTTGCCAATGGAGAAGCTGTAGAATTTGTCTATCCCTTTGGGTAGATGGAAGAAATCCTTAATATTGTTTGGTTGGAGATCCAGAACCACTTCACCCATGCTATTTTTGACCAGTCTCTCGTCTGGTACGTAGTGGTTTGCCAGTGTGGTGATCAGATCTGAAGAAAGAATAGACATAGGGTGACTAGAGAACAATACACTAATGAAGTGCAGTCCTTTGACCTTCTTGTCGTTTGTGCACACTTCACCAGATAGTCATTCCAACTGACGTTCCCAATGTCAGTATCTGTGATCTCTAAATGTAAATTCCCAACTTTGGAGGGTTCATGGAAACCTTTGAACTGATACCTCATAGCTAGTGAGTTGACTTTTTCTGCCATTTCTACAAAGAGAAACAGAGACATGAATCGGTAATCATCATATTGATAATCATGGAAGAGCACTGATGCCAATTAGATAAAAATCAATCAATCAAACCCTGCAAAATCCAAGTTAAAACCCTCAGGAGACCAATTTTGGCCTTTCGGACCTTCAGACGTGTAGGGCCTTCGAAAGGCCGAAAGGCCGAAATGTCAAAAAGAGGATGCACAAGGCAAACTTTCGGTCTTTCGATCCGCAAAACAATTTAGAATATTCGAACTGTGAAAGCTCCAAAAATGCGAAGAAAACAAGATTATCTTTGGCCGGCATTTCAGACTTTGGAGTTTCAGGGGGGTTAAGTTTTCGGTGTGCGAAACCTCCAAAATGCCAAAACAAAACAGCCAAATTTGTCGAAAGGAAAAATCTCTCCAAAATTTCAAACTGCGAAAGTCTGAAACTTTTAGGGCCGAAAGACAAAAAACAAGGTCTCGAGGGTTAGAGCTCGAATTTGAGCCCTAAATCGAGTTCGACTATGAACTCGAGGCTAAGGGGTCCAAGGGGACAACCCTGCGACCCCAAAGTAGGACAAAACAAAAGACACAAACCAAACCCTAGCGAAAAAACCGCTAAAACTAAGAAGACCTAAACAAGACTAAAACCTTAAAACAAAAAAGATAGAGAGGGGAGTGAAGGAGCCTACCTTGAGCATGCCGAAGGATGAGAGGACCAAAGGCACACAAACTAGTCGAAAAGCTGAAGACTGGGGCAACGCGTGCACACAAAAGCTCTGAAATCGATCGCTGGCAAAAAAACGGAAGTGAAGAAAATAAGTGCTTCTCCGCCTTATATAGGCAACCAGCGGGGGTGACGTCAGCTACCACTGTAGTCGGCCTTTCGGGCTTTCAGGGGTCTCGGACCTCTAAAATGCCTAAACGCCGAAAGGCCGATTCCCTTCAGGGAATGAAACTTTCGGTGTTTCGGACCTCCGAAAGTCTGAAATCCTAACAATGCGGCTTTAAGGAAAACATGACTTTCGGCCTTTCAGCCCTTTCGCACATAGGGGACTCCAAAAGTTTGAAACAAGACAAAAAATTAAATAGGGGGACTGAGAAGAAAAAAACTCAAAGCAACAAGCTAAAAAGAGGGGGGGCCCTTTAGCCAAGTGGTTCAAAAACAGGAGCGTGGTTGTGGAACCACAACAAATAGCCCCAACAAAAGAAAAGGGAAACATCCCGAGTATCCCAAAGCCATTCCATCGCAAAAATATCCCATTTCACGGTGAGCCAGACACAAAACCCTTCAGCGATAGTGATCTCCTACTATCATCAAGATCGAAAAAATCTTTACATCCACATCCATTGTGTGTATATGTGTTCAAAATTTTCCAGAAATTCTTGATTGTGAGTTTCTCTAATCCTCAACCAATCATCATCAAATCTCCGCCCTTAGGTCTGAATTTGACCCAAAGTCATTTTAACCTTGCTCTACTACCAGGTAGGCGTTTATAGCCCCGGTAGAGGTTGCTAAAGTCACCCTTCCCTTCCTGCCAACACGCTTTGTTTGAAGTTTTGAACTTCTCTGGAGGGCTCTTAGACTCAACATGTGTCATATCGAAATTGAGTTGCTTGTATCATTGTATTCTGAATAATTCATTCCTTCTTTTGCCGAGCTTTGGTGTTTTTGACGAACTGAGGCATCGATTAGGTTGTGATGCCTCTACATTTGTATTCTTTCTTTCTGTTTTTATCAAATTTTTATGAAAACCTGGGCAGCGCTTAGACTCTGCTACCCAAGTATTTGAGCTTTCCTCTTTGTTGAGCTTGTCTTTATGCATTCCTCCTTTTTGCTCTCTTGCTCTTTTTTTTTTAGTTTGTGTTATAGGTGGGGGAGGGTTCTGACTTCTGATCTCCTTCGCGACCATGGGCGTTACTTGATTCTGATTGGAATCCTATCCAGGAGACTCCTGGTCCAGGGTCCTTTTAGATGTGCATTAGTGTTGAGGATGGTTTGCTCCAATGAATCCGTTCAAAAAGTTTGAGAGGAAAACACCTCACTTCCAACCTTTGTATCTGGCTAGCTGTAAGACAAAATTAAATCAAAAGGGTTTTGACAAAGGAAGACCCTCATCTTTTGCCTGGACTACCTAGTGCAGACCATTAAGCTCAAAGACACCTACCCCCTAAAAGAAACAAACTGATAGACCCAAAGAAAGGACACAAAAGACAAGACCCTAAGCTAAAAGAATATACAAGAAAGGTCAAGGTCCATCAAGACCCAAAGTAATGCTTGAAAAACTGGCCATTGATGGGCAATGGGACCAACTCCCTGTTGAGAGAACTAATTCTGAAAGTGTTCTCTGCTAAAATTTTTGCAATTTGGAAATGACCTATCCACAAACGTTGGAATTTAGTGTGGCTTCCTGGTTTTTCTTTCATTTTTTCCCATATCAAAACTAAATAAAAAATCCTAAAGGCTTTTATTGTTGCTCTTTTGTCAAACCAGTGCTTGACAACAACTTGATGTTTGGCCACATGTTCCAAAGCCATAGTTCTCTTCTCTTCTAGATCCAATAGGTTCATGAGGTGAACTTGTACCCGATCCTCACCTTTGACGTATTGATCCATGAATCTTAAGATTGGTATTTTTAGGTTCATAGGAAAAATGGGTTGCAGGCCGTAAACCAATTGGTAGGGGGAAGTCCCTAAAGCATTTTTGATTCTCACCCGGTCAGTCCACAAGGTGTATTTCAACTGTGTGCCAATCTTGAGGGTTATCATCCAGGAGGCATTTTATTATTGTTGTCAAGTTCTTATTTGTTGATTTGGCAACCCCATCCCCTTGCGGATAATAGTTGGATGAAAATTTGAGGATTACCTGATTTCGAAGGCCCATTGAATGAGGGATGTAGATGAGAAATAGGGAGCATTGTCACATACTAGAAAGAAAGGCATACCAAACCGTGTGATAATGAACTCCTCTAAGAAATTGGTTATCACCTCCGTAGTGCAGTTTTTCAGAACTTGGGCCTCTGTCCATCACATGCAGTAGTCGGTTGCTGTCAATATATACCTATGTCCTACAGAAGGAGGTTTAATCATCCCTACAAAATCTAGCCCCCATTGGGCGAATGGACGTACCTCGTAAACTGGTTGTAAGGGCATCGCCATATGTCTCTCGCGAGCGGCGCTAGTTTGACAAACATGACATGAACGCAAGTGCTCCTACGTATCTTTGAACAAGGTCGGCCAGTAATAACTGAATCTCAATATCTGATGGGTCGTGGCTTTAGCTTACCCATGTCCCGTGCCATACTTGTCATGAAACTCCGTGAGAACTTGCTCAGCTTCGGTCCGATCTAAACAACGCAGGTAGAGACCATCGTAATTACGCTTGTAGAGCTTTCCATTTTTTAGCATATAGGAGCCACTTTTATTCCTTAGGGATCTCCTGTGAGAACCATTCAATCCTTCCGGTCAGCAGTTTTGGAGTAGGTAGTAGACTATATCTTGATACCATACATCAGTGACTATCCCTTTATTGGTGTACACTTGGCACACTAAACCTTGTTCTGTTTCTGCCATCATTTTGGTGAGGCTTTGACCTCTCACCAACTTCATTAGCTGAATTTTGATGTCAAACTCTTGTAGTATAGCCATCCATTTCCCCCTTCGTTCTCCCAGCTCATTTTTCATTAACAAGGATTTGACAGTCGGATCAAGAACAATAGAGATGACCTTACTTCTGAGGATGTAATGTTTGAACTTCTTGACAGCCTTGACCAATCTGAAAGAATGTTGAGATTGGGGTACTTGAGTTCGGCATTTTTTAGAGGGAAACTCATGAAAGCTATCAGTCTTTCATCTTCGCCTTCTTTCTTTTGGGTAAGGATTCCCGCATATGAATGTTCTGATGCGAAAGAGTAGACCTTGAACGACAGAAGGTAGTCGGGGATGACCAGAAACGAAGTAGTAGCGATGGATGTCTTAATCTCTTCAAAGGCCTCTTTAGCAGGAGTGTTCTATTCAATCTTTGCATCTTTCTTCAACATGTCATTCAACAGACACACTATCTTCGCAAACCCACTGATGAACTTCTTGATGAAGTTGATCTTTCCGAAGAAAGATTTTAGCTCCTTTCGGCTATTTGAGGGAACCAATTTGAGGATAGCCTCGACTCTTTTGGGATCAATTGAAATGCCTTTTTCGGATATGACGTGTCCGAGGAGTTTGCCTTGGGTTACCCCGCAGATGCACTTCTTAGGATTTAGTGAAATTCCATAACCTCTACATCTCTTCAACACCTTATGCAGATCTTCGACGTGGTCTACATGGTTTCTGGAGAATACCGTGAGGTCATCCATATATATGATGATACACTTGTTGACAAGGCCTTTAAACACTTTGTCCATAGCCCACTGGAAAGTTGCTCCTGCATTAATCAAACCAAACGGCATGCAGTGGTAAGCAAATGTTCCTCACTTCGTAGTGAATGTTGTCTTTAGATGGTCCTTTTCCTTTACCATAACTTGATTATACCCAGAGTAACCATCAAGGAAAGACATCATTTGGGAGCCATTTACCACTTGTAACACTTTGTCGAGGGATGGCAATGGGTAGTTATCTTTTTGAGAAGACCTATTCAAATTTCGGAAGTCCACACAGAGTTGAACCTCTCCACTTTTCTTTCTCACTAGGACAAGATTTGCTACCCAAGTCGAGTGTCGGATAGGAAAGATAATCTTGGCGTCGAGCAACTTTTGTACTTCCTTCTGGATCACTGGCTCAATCACAGGGTTCACCGGCCTCTACCTTTGGTGAAAAGGTTTAGCGTCTGGGTTCAATGGGATGTTGTGTACAATGACGATAGGATCGTAGGTTTTCAAGTCCTTATAGCTCTAGGCTATGACATCTTTGTACTCAGTGAGTAACTCTACCATCTGCCTTTTTTCCTCATCTGTACCAATTTTACCAATACGAATCTCCTTGGGTTTGAGCTGTGTGCCTAGATTATAGAGATCACAATCATCGCCTCCTACAATTGGCATCTTCCTCTTTTTGCGAGCATATTCATCTTTGTCAAAAATTCTTTCCATGGCTACCATCCCTTTCGGGATGGAGTTAGTCTTCAAATTTAAAATCCCTAAATCATTTGGTTCTTCGATCTCATCTTCTTCTTCATCAATGTTTTGTCTTTCAAAGACCCCGACACTCATGATGAATTTGAGTATCTGTTGATCATCTTGAAATACCTAGAAGTTTGTGATATTATCTGGGATGATTGGCACAACCACCAGCTTGACCGATTTTTTTTTTAGCTTTGACTTCTCTAGGGGATGCAGGGAACTTGCTGACACTGCCAAGGCATCAGCGACATTATTAGTTCTTCTTGGGAGACTCCAGATGTTGAATGCTTCAAAGTACTCGATCAAATCCCACACGTGATTGCGGTATGAAGCCAATCGCTTATCAGTGCATGAATACTGGCTCTGGATCTTCCTGACTGCTAATCGTGAGTCACCTTCTACGACCAAGGCCTTTACCTTCTTTTCATGTTCCATGAGGAGACCTCGCACCGATGCCTCGTATTCAGCAACGTTGTCGGTGCAGTAGAATTGTAGCCTATAAGCAACATAGTATGAACCACCCAGGGAATTGACCAACTCTATCCCAACCCCTGCTCCTTGTTTACATTTGGAGCCATCGAACTTGAGTTTCCATACAGGGCGACTCTTGTGAGAAAAGGGCTTAGCTTGGGGTTCCAATGCAACCTTTTGTGGATGTATGCTAATTTGGGGTTCAAAAGGGGTTTATGGTGGTGACAGATTTTCTATGGTTGGGACCTCCATGTTCTCTGCTCCCAGGCTCTCCCTTGCGGAGAGAGGTACCCATTTCATCTTTTGTTTCGCCTTTGCATCACGCCATACTTCGTGACATGGGGGCAGGAAACCATCATCAGAGGAGCTCCATTCCTCTTGCATAGGGCATTTTGTTGCGGGGACCCGAGGTTGTTCACAACGAGAAGGCTCCTCATCTCCTGAGCGTGCCGTTGTCCCTTTTGCAAGTTCAGATGTGCAGGATGGTTCATTACTTGAATTATTGCGCTTTGGCAATCTTGGCATTCAAACTCTGAATGACTCACTTGGTATAGACGACAATATTCTAGTAACAACAGTATGTTTGGATCAACATCTTGGCCAAGATGTTTCATGTTCTTCATCATATTCCCTACAAACTCCGCGAGGATCTCCTCAGGGATTTGAGTATGCAGCAAACCTTGTACAGGGCTATCATTGGAATTTTCTTCTTCCTTGATGTGAAATGTTAAAATGCTATCTAACCGATACACCCCCAGATCAACTTGTGAGAATATGTTTTCATTTGGGGCATTGTATTTAGTTATCATCTGTTTGAGTTTGGGTTCAACATCAATCTTGATTTGGTTATTAAGTCCCTTCCAAGGTAGCCAAAGATGAGTGAAATATTTGGAGAACCAACCTCTTAAGGACTTGGTCCATTCCCTACTAAGTAACATGCCATATGTTTCTGGGATGTCCACCACATGTATGTCTATGCAATCTTGGGTCATGGGGTTTGTGGTTAACTGTATGCGTGTATCTTTCAGGACTCCAATGACTTTGACCTCTATTTTATCAAGTTGGATCACAACCCTATTGGTTGGTTGAGGGTTCATCCCTAGCTTTTGGCATATGGATAATGGCATGACGTTACATGAAGCCCCTGAGTCAATCAGACAGTTGTGTAGGTTTTTTCCAAATATCTTGAGGCTAAGCAAAAATGGGGGTACTTCTACCCGATCTTTGAACATAGTCGGCATCACCTCAGCTGTATTGACGTTTGATGAATTTCTCGTGTTGCTCCTGAACAAAACTGACTTGGAATGATCCAGGGAACTTAGGAGGGCTTCTCTCTGTGAGGGGCAACTTTGTAGCATGTCATACATCGACATATTAGCTTTAACTCTCTTTAATTCCTCTAGTGCACTATCCTTTTTGGTGGCCCAAGTTGGATTCTTCAGCACGGTGGGCTAGTGTTGCGCCACCGGGGCAACAATGACAATGGGACCCCTAGGAGGTGTAGGGTTATTGTTAGCCCATGGGTTTGGTGGAGTGGGCTGCATTCCTGGGGGAATACCATTAGTTAAAGGTTTTCTCCTGCTTCTCAAGTTATAATTGCTTCTATTGTTATTCTGAAAAGCATGGATCTCAGAGTACTCAGGCTGACTTTGTTGATTGAATGAGAAGACAAATTCCTCTTCAATTATGCTATCCGTAGGACCTCCCCCTGTAACCGGGTCATAAGAATCGAAGACCATGGCACTGAAATGAGTCTGGGAGTTGTCAGGATCCTGGCCCTATTGATTGTCGAACTCTCCCCTGTATTCATTGTTTGATTGATGTGTGTTGGGGGCTTGGGTGAAATTAATCTCAGATGAGCTAAAGGCATTGTCATTGTCGACGGGTATGCTACAGTTGTTAGGACGTGTGTTCTACGGCCTATTAGTTCATTGTTGACCAAACTGTTTATCTTGAGAAGTATTCCCATAACTTCCATTGTTATTGTTGTTGTTATAATTTCCATAATTACGATTCTGATTTTGGGAATAGATGTTTGGGGTAGTGGTTGGTTGTTGGTAGTTCCCTTGGTTTTGAGGTGGATTAAGCTTCATCCTGGTGATCTCACTTGTTAGTTGGGATAAAGTCTTCTTCATGGAATCCAACTCGCTCACTAGAGCGTTGTCAGGTTCATTTGGGGCAGCAACCTTTTTCTCACATAGGTTTGCTTTATGTGCATCGTATCCTGGATATGTGAGGGCAAGTGGTGGGGCAACGGTGTATGAGGTTGGCACTGGATTGAGTTTTGGGGCGTGATGCACCAGGGGTTGATTGTGTGCTGCGAATGGACCAATCCTGGCAGCGTTCCCTAAAGCGGCTAAAACACCATAGTTTCCACCTGCTTGTGGATCCATTTGTTGTGTGAATGTAATGGCTTCATTACACACCTTCTCTAGAGTATCTATGTCACCTGGGGGCAGCCTCTTCAAGAATATGGATGTCAATGGATCTAAGGCTCTCAAGTATACTTGTATGGCAGCCCCTACAGGTACAATGTAAGGAGCTTCTAACCTCTGGTACATCTTGTGGAAGCGATGATTGAACATGGCAATTGGTTTGTTATGGTCTTTTCTCACCGAGATGAATTGGTGGTGAAGATTAGCCAGATCCACGTATAGCTTGAATTGGTTGAGGAATTTTATTTCAAATTCTCCCCATGTCAAAATGGATCCCCATGGAAAGTTCAAGTACCAATTGTATGCGAATTCCCCCAATGTGTAAGGGAAGAGGCAACACACAACGTCTTGATGTGCAATCTCCTTGCGATTGCATAACTCCTTGAAGGCACAAATATGTTCTTCCGCTGTCTTAGATTCCCCATAGGTGAAGTGTGGACATAATTTTTCGGGGTTTTTGGGCAGTTCGTGGAGCTATCCTTGTAAAGCCAATGGAGAACTCTGAGCATTCGCGAAAAAGGCCATTGGAGTTGGTTGTGGAGAAATAGCGAGCAGGGCAGCGATGTACGGAAATAGAGGAAGGTTAGCTTGATGTGAAATGTCCTCCCCTTTTTTCACTTTACTGCTGCGAGATTTGTGAACTTCTCCGAGTTCTAGGAATTCCCCTTTGTTTGGAGATGATCTAAGGACTCGTTCAAACCTTTCGGGAGATAAAGATCCAATGTTCCAGGGTTTCCCTTTTGAGGGCCCTCCTTCTAGCACCACTTCTATTGAGCATCATTTTTACACAAGAAAATGGCTAGGAATTGACATGAGCAAATTCCCCTCTTGGAAGAGTGATGTAGATCAATCTCAAGGTTCCTTCTGGGTTGGGTCTCAACCGCTTGGATAGTTCAATAGAAGATAAATGTGAATCTGTTCATGAGGAGACCTTTGCTAGTTAGATCTCGAGGGATTGCAAAACAAATCTTAAAACACAACAATATTTCTCTTTTTGGATTTTTTGAGTCGTTTAAATGAAAGCAAGTTTAATCTATTTAATCTATTATAACTGATTTGCAAGGAAAGTAAGGAGCAAGGTGACAAGAATTTGAAATAAATTTGCTAAAAAAGGAAACTAATGGACATAAACCGATATTACTGTTATCACTAAAGATTGCACCCAATTTGCTAAGTGTTGAACCCAGCAATCCTGTGAAACATGAGACTATTCTCAGGCTGTGGGTAACCTATCCAAGAATAGATCTCCGGGTTAAGGGCCGACTTCCCTCTGGATCACTTGAAACTTATCTAAACTTTGAAGGGAAAGGGAGAGAAAGTACATGAAATTAAACAACTGCAATTGAACTAAAACAAAGGTGATCCACCGAATTGAAGAGAAACCACAATTGAGAACGAGCTTACTCCAACAACAAAACAAATCAAACTCACAACTCAATCCCACTTTCTCAACTCCTAGTGAAACAAGGTACTTAGAATGCAGAAAAGGAAGAAAAACTTCACAAATATGATATTCTTGATTGCACACAAATCACACTACCGAATCAAGATAAATCCCTAAACACCAACTTGAATTCGAAATGCAGATTAAGGATATAGAAACATCACAATAATCAACATAAGACTTCAAAAGCAAACTTGGAATTATAGGGGAACAAGAAGGATCAATTTTTATTGCTGAAAAGAAACAAGTACAATTGTGTCTCTCAGAGCTACAACACTCATATTAGAGAGAAGGAATGAAGAGCTCACCTCAATCACCAAAAGTGAGAGGTATATGAACTGAAAATTAGGAATCTGCATTCAAACTCCACTACCTCCTAAGAATAGAAAAGTCAAAATATGGACCCATGAGGCAGCATCATGGTCTGAATGTCAGATTCCCGGATTCCTAGGGACGAGGAAAGTGGGGGCCTAAAAAATGAACAGTCAAAGATGACCATTACATCCACTAAGTCATGCCACTAATTGATAATCTGACAATGGTTTATAGAGATACCACTTGTCGATATCTTACAATAAAAGAATGGGCCATGACTTAACATTAAAATCTATCAACTCTGACCTCTAATAGATACAATTATATTTTTTTTAAAAAGGCCTCAACCAAAAGGGAAGCACATCCTTAAAAATAATAGCATTAAAATAATAAATTCTCCAAGCCCTAGGAAAAACTATAGGTTACATACATAGAAAGATGAAAAATCAACTACCCAAAAATGGGAGGATATTCATATGACCAATAAACCGTACATAACCTAAAGCTTAGAGGTATCGACATAACACTCAACCCTAAAAAGGGGAGGAAGAAATAACATTATCAAAATAATGCTCGAAAAAGCCTGGCATTACAACTCCCACACTTGGCATTTGGCAACCTTCCGAACTCACTGCAGTCTTCTCGGCTTCGATTTGGAAACATCACTCTAGCTTTGGCAACATCCTCTCGAGGTAGGCATGAGTGAATACATTTCATTTTCACATGGCATAGTGCTTTATTCTTCTCATTTTAGACTTCATGAATTAGGGCATTTGATATGTCATACTGTAGCTCTATTACTTGGGTATTTTTGTACATTTTGATGCACTGTTTGATAGCATAGATGTATATACTAGGTTTTTCTTTGCAAACAGCTTAGGGCATTATTCTTTGAATGCATAGGGCACGACATACATTGTTTCCTTTTGTAATTCTGCATTTATATATGTGATTTCCATATGAACAGGGCACTGTTGTTAATGGCATATGATATGTGATATTTCAAAGCAATTGTTGAGAGCATCGTATGCCCGATGAGCCACGAGCTAGGGCACGGTTGTATTCACTATTCCATTTATCATTATATTGAAACCTGTTACCTCTTTATGTTTGAAAACTCGTGAATCGGCAATGTTAGGGCATCAACCTAGTATTGTATTATCTCATTTCACCCTTCGAGGGTTTTAGGCAACTGATTGCTCATTGATTCTTTATGGCATCACTGTTTTGAATGTGTTATCATTTGTTTATAGTCATTGTTAATGCACGAGCCCGGGTATTTAGGGCATCATAGTTTGAACACAGCATTGTTATCACTCACCATTTGAATTTGGGAGCCCGTATGGTATCCAAACTGTTGGCTTTATTCATTATCATGTTTGTAACTTGTGGTCATCGGTTTTGAGGCCGCAAGCTCGAACCCGAGTATACATGCAACTGCTCCTTTTATGTTGACTAAGGCATGGTATAATATAATGAGTCTCTCTGTATTCGAGGGCTAGCATGAATTGGCATTTGTTGTATACACTGGTTGTTTCCCTTTGATATCTTCGAAGGCATGATAGAAGGCGTGCATTGAGTTTGTTGCTTTTAACACTTTAAACCTGTGGATGGAACCACCGCTATGTTTGATCATTGTTATGACTGGTATGGCCCGAGAGCATGACTGGTGTATCTGTTGATTCATTGGAATGAACTCGTTGCCCAATGGTGGCATGCATATTGCCCTTTGCATTTGACATTTTGATCTTCAAGTTAATATAAGGCCCGAGAACTGATAGACTAGGGTATTATTCTATTTGATGCTATGCACTTGACTGTGATCATACCATATCATTGCATTGCCTTATAGATCGAGGGCACCATCTGATCTACATTATTGCATCTATTGATTTGTATACTAGAATCCAACTGTGTTGCTATTAAGTTCATATTGGTCATTGTTTTGATCACCATTGTATGCAGCCTGATGAACTATTAAAACATTGTATCCACTGTTGAACCTATGCTATATTTTCATTATAGATTGATAGCCTCATTGATATTGTGGGCTTGCCTGTACTATTGAGGCATTGTGAATGAATCAAAACCTATCATGATTTGTGTTTCTCTTTTGTTGCTATGCCTTGTTATAACCTTGAGAGACCTGAGAACATGAGCACCATATGTTAAAACACTCTTGTTGCTATCAGAGGGACATTTAGATATCAGATTTGAGCCCTACTTGAGCTTCATTGTACCTCTTTGCTCACTGTTTTTGCATATGATATTGTGCCACTATGCTCAGTTGTAATGACTCATCATATGTTTTGCTTAATGCAGATTTGAGATACATTAATGTTTCAGTGTGCCCTGCTGGCTTATTGAAACATCATGTTCATGTCACAACACATAGATTCTGTTTGCACCTTCATACCAATATTTGCTTCATGCCATGCTGTTTGATTGATCCCTATTGATGTTGCTTCATCTAGATATACTTGCTTTTACACAATGTGTGCTCTTGGCCCTTGATGCGATCATGATAGAGATCATGAGGTTTCCCTGTCATGATCTGCATCAAGGGCCTAGGTCATCCATGGAATTCATTATTGGATCAGCTTCCCTGTATCTGCACATGAAACAAACACGTTAGTGAAAACATGGTGCCCTTTTGTATTTAGAGCCTTGATACACATGCCCTGAGCACAACCTTTGTTAGAGGTGCATGGTTGAGTGTATGTATGCATTTGTGAATATTGTGATACCAGCCATTGCTTAGATCTATTAGATCTAACCCAAATCCCCTCTTCTCTTCTTGCAGGTTTTGGATCTCAAGAGCTCTCTGGACAGGACCGGATTCGGACCTCAATACCAGGCAATATCTAGTACCCTAGTATTTTAAATATTTCTTTATGTATATCTGCACTCATTCATTGAATTTTGATAATGGCTATGCTCACGGCCTGTGTGAGCTTAGATAGATGCCTTTCCTTTCAGTTCTTTACTTTTCTGAACAGTATACATGCCACTGATATATGTATGTGTAGATGTAGATGCAATTCATTTCCCTTTTCATTTTCATGTATTTTGCAATGAAATGAACACAAATATTAAGCAAGACCACTTAATAACATAAACTAGGTTATTATAGCTCATCTAGTAATTAGGTCTCCAAACTTAAGAATGAGAAAAATATGACAACAATTACGTTGCTTTGCGAATTAAAGTACCAAGAAGACAAGGAACACCAACGAAATAGAGATCTGAATAAATCACAATCCCAACTTGGTAGATGCAATCATCAATGGAAATGAACGTAGATATATGATAAGTCAAAATTCATTAGATCATGAAGCCACCACAGATGTATGCACATGTGAGACAAATTTATCTTAAAGCACCGAAAAGAGAGATCTTCCCAATAATTCTTCACAACAAAGCAATGTAGCAAAGCTAAACACCAGACTAAAAGGATCGTAGATTAGAATCACCACACACCAATTGGCTCTTTGAAATAAACAAATGAGCAATCACACATTCATAAATCTCACAAAGATAGCAGAATAATCACACCATGATTGAAGCACCAACTGTATGTATTGTATTGCAATAATAATCCACCTTAATCACATAGATTTCATACAATTGATAGAGTTGTGCTCTGAATTTCGCAGCTAGGATTTTGGTTGCATAAAAACTCAAAAATAAATCTAAACTAGAGTTTACATGAAAGAAACTAACCCTAAAACTAGTTTAAACTACTCTAGCATGGAATTAAACCTCGTGCATTACAATTTTGGAGTAGATTATGCACAAAATAACTCAAAAACAAAGCCTGGAACTCATGCATGCTCTTCATGAAACTTGTGGTTCTGCCCTTTATTCACCGTTATAGCTTTTCTTCGTGGATTCAACTAGAAGACACCCTTAAATCATGTAGAAACGACCCCATGGAAGTGATCATTCTGACTAAAAAAGAAATTTGAAGAAGACTGGTGTTAATGGTAGTGATGCCCCAAAAATTTCGGATCCCAACCATTACCCCGAAAAAATGAAGTTCAAGAATTGACTAAGTGTGGAAACAACTTATCCTCAAATTTCAAACTTTTGGAGGCCGAAAATCCTACAAGGCCGAAATGCGAAAAATATTGGTCTCTAAAAATGGCTAAGTGTGGAAAAATGTTTTTCCTCCATACAAAATTTGGCTAAGTCAAAACTGGGTGCTTATTGGCTTGGGAGGATTTTTGGATGAGCTTTGCGGAACCTATCCGCAATCTCTTGCACCTCTTCAAAATCAGCCATCTTAACTTCTTTAAGGAATTCTTGTCGCTTCTCCCGGAAGGTGAGTAGCTCATATGCAAACCCCCTTATTTCCTCTTCTTGAGATAGCATTTTCTGGATTTCCTCCCTTTGATAGAACATTTGCTAAAGATCTTCTTTAGTACTAACTCCGCTAAAGATATCTAGATATTGGCCTATGATAACATTTACGGGATGCATTATTTGCTCATCATCCTCATCATATAGGTCCAGGTCTAACCCCTCAAAAAACTTATGCATCTCTTCTTATTCATTTTCTTCAATGCCTTCTAAAAAACAGTAAGAGTGCCAGTGATATCTTGGATCTACTCTTCAAAATTATCCAATTCTGACCCATCGTATATTTTGACCAAAACTTGGAAGCACTGCTTCCTTAATTATAATTGTGAGGTCTTCTAGAGCCTTCTACCACTTCAAGATTTTCTCCTCTAGACCATCTTCCTCAAAATCTTTCTAAGAGCTGCCTTTGCAAACCCTTCAAAATCGGCCTTCCAATCTGTACATGCATGAATAAAAGAATGTGGGATACTTGTCGACACTTCTGTATCACCCCTTTTCTCCAAAATAGCCTGTAATGAGGCCTCAGGGTTATTAGGGTTAATGGGACCCGTTGTTTTAAGAATAAATTTCTTCATTGCTTCATTTTGTTCCATCAATGCCTTTATCTTTTCTTCGTCCTTGTCCATGAAGCCCAGAGCATGCTTCAGTCGTAGCCTAGCCAGAGTTTTACTCCCTTCTCTAGTTGGCTCTCCTAAGTCTACCTCTTCCAGCACATAATCGTCTGGGGTAATTTTTGCCATGCTAACACTCATTGTAGGGACAACCACCTGAGCCTTCCACCTGCCTGCCTGATCTTGTGTCACATATGACAGGGTCCTTGCCCGGGCACTAGATCCTACTTGGTGGAATGCTCGTCCCATCGCCACCATATCAGTATCATCTTTGTAAGTGTATACCCTTACCCTTGGTTTTATTTCCTATGTAAACCAAGTGGGCTTTGAGAAGGCATTGATGGGCTCATATGGCATGACTAGACTCGAGGTAGTAGCCCTATGCTCTATTTCCATCTCTGCCTCTCCTCCTTCTATTCCTAGTTCTTCCCTTATGTTCTGTTCCTCGCCCACATTTATTTTTTCTTCCTGTCCAACCCGTGTTTCTGACTTGGCTTGCTCTTGGGTTGGAACTTCCTTGATCACCTCTGTTTCCTTCTATGGCTCTTGAGCTACTATCTCGGTATGAGGACGTGGAGGAGTGGGTGCTTGAGTAGGGGGGTTTTGTACAGGTGGAGTAGGAGCAAGAGGGGGAGTGGGCGAAGGCATTGGCGGCAGAGGCGGAGTAGGCATGGGAATATGAACTGGTGGAGGTTGTGGTGGCAGTGGAGTGGTTTGAACCGGAGGCAGAAGTGATGTGGTTGATGATGTTGGATGTGGAGGTAGAAGTGGAGTTTGATGAACAGGCAGAAGTGATGCTTGTTGTGAAGTTGAAGGGACTTGAGCTGCAATGTCTTCTTCATAGGTTACACCTACAAAAGAATCTCTCCCGAACTCAGTAGTCTCCTTCTGAACTTTGCCTGCAACCTCCTTGACTGATTCCTTAGAATCTCGTTGAACTTCCTCTCCCACATTGTCAAGAGAACTGGTGAATTGTGTGGGGAGGGAACCAAAGGAAAAGGGTTGTTCCGCAGTCGGAGGTTGTTGCTCGGTATCTCTAAATCCATGGAGGCCTTCAAAATTGGAGATTTCAAACTCATCAGTACCTAGAGCATCCAAATTTATCTGCTCCCTTTGGGCTCCTCCTCCAATATCTCCTTGTGCATCTTCTTCTTCAGCTTCCTTCTCTTTAAGAACCCTACAGATTGAGTCCTTCTGTTAAGGGGCACTAGGTCTTCTTCATCTTCTTCCCCTTCCTCTAAGAGACTCTCCATGTGGGTAGGTGTCAAGGCTCTCTTCCTCTTATACACATGCCCCTTTATCTCCGCAACAGGCCTAGGTCTAGTTATTTTAAGTTTTGGTGCCTTCTTGGGTGCACTTGGAGGTTCTAGACCACTAGAAGAAGGAGCATCTGGAGGTGCTATGGTTCTCGTCATTATAGTTTTTGGCTTCTTTGAATGAGTAGCCAATCCATATGTCGTAGGGCGCTCATGTCTATATACTGTCTCCGACCGCAGTGGTGCAGCCTCTTTGAATTACGACATCAAAACCTTTTCTCCTTTCTTCTTTTTTCCTTAGAGGGCTGAGAGGGTTGTTGCTTCATCGGCATGAAATCCATTGGAAATGGACGGACGATGCATTCCTTAGTTACCTTCATGACATGCCTGGCCTTGAAATTGATGTCATCGTTTTCATCCCTATCAACCTCTACATTTAGGATTGCCTTGGTGTATACTTTATCCAGGTTGTAGATAGGATCCAAAACATCCTCAGAATCAGCTTCCTTCACCTTCTGTGGCACCCGTAATAGTAGAGTAGTCTGTGCTAGCTCTAAACTCATCTGATAGTAATCATGGATCCTGACCTCATAGTCATCTAGATAATTTATCTAGTGGTCTTCGATATGAGGCTTGTGCACATAATGGCTCCCCATTATGTGGTCGAATGTACCAAAGGTGTCAAACTTTGTCCTTATGAGATTGTTGCTTTGTAGTGGGTATTCATCCCATTCGAAGGCTAGTGAATTACTATCTTCATATCCTATAAGCAATGGGGACCTATAGAAATTGGGAAATCTCAACAATGCTTCTTCTTGTACTAGATATGCTCATGAGCATCTGACAGTTTTCGGGCCATCTCCAGAAAGATTATGTTGGAAAGTTGACTTTACTTAGTATATATGACTAAGTTTTATGTTATCATTATGGTAAAAAAGTCATATGAAGTTTTGTAGTCATCACACTAACTTGGAAAATCATAATTCGGCTAAGTATAGAAGACAAAGTAGACATAGAAGCACTTGATGATTAGAGCATCGATGCACGTGTGTATGACCGAGTTTTGGTATGTGTCCTTGGATATAAGCTTTTGAGTATTATAATATGCTAAGTCTAAGAACACATGGTCAGATTTGATAGTATGGATAAGTTACAACAAGTCTAAGTGACACTGGCAGTTAAGCGACAAAGTAGAACATAGCATGCAACACAGATAGTTTTTTGTTTAGCATGTATCATTTTTTTTTGTAAAGGCTATGCGCCTATTATAATAATGATGTAAACATGTTATTATTATTGTATGTAAACACACTTGAGCCAATTAAGTTGGAAGTATTATATGTGTTAGGTTTTAGGCTGACACAGTAGTTAGTTTTGGTTGCACCCATTCAACATGTATATATATGACATGCACTTTTGTATTTGGATAAGATGAGGAGATATAGATTATGGAAGATATAAAGAAGAGTAGATGTATGAGAGTTTAGTGAGTATGAGATAAAGCTCTAAAATAAGTTAGAGTAACAATGCACAAATGGAATTGATCAGATAGCAGTGTCAAAGTAGCAGTTCACCATTGTGGATATAGTGTGTATCTGATAACCAGGAGGTTGTAGCCTTCCTTATTGAGCAGTGAGCTCTAGCAGTGAGCCTTCCACGCCTAACGGGGTTTGTTCTATTGGACTCTTAACCGATTCATTATACTCAGCTTTGTAAAGACTGCTCCTAACAGGGAAGAGGAACATTAACAGGTTCATAAGATTAGTACAATTATTCGTGGGTATTAATTCCCACCGGGGTTTTCCTCTGGCCAAGATTTTCCCTTAAACATATCTTGTGTTATGTGTTATGGTTGAATGTTTCATTTTCTTTACTATTCATTTCAGTACTTATGTAATTGAGCCAAGTTTAAAGAAGCAGAAAAACATTACTTGTAGAACACTGATTCACCCCCCCTCTTAGTGTTCACATTTTTAACAATTGGTATCAGAGCTTTGGTCCTCTAAGATAAGTTTAACCACTTGAGGAGATCATGGATAAAGCTGAAGTGAAACATCTGAAGAAAAATCTTGAAGTAGCTCTTGAAGATCTTGACAGAGCTGAAAAGAAAATTGAAGAACAGAAATTGAAGGTCAGTGGATCACAAGTATTCATCAAGAAACTAAGAAAAGATTTGAAGGATTGTTCAACAAATGATTTGGGAAAAATGGTCAAAAATATGAATGAAGAAAACACATCTCTGAAGGATCAGATTGAAGATTTGGATGAAAAGCTAACCAATAATAAGGAAGCCTATTAAGAATAGATCAAAGAAAACAAATAGTTGGGTGAAGAACTTATGCAAGAAAACATGAAAATCTTGGAGTTAGAAAACATCAAGAAAAAGATGGAATCTGAATTAACAGAAGCCAAGAACCATATTGATAAATTGCACACAAGTGCTGATATATTATACTCTCAGATATATGCACAAAGGATAAAAGGAGATTCGAGTGGTATTGGATTCAATGAAGCACAAATTCAAATCAATGCAATGCAAGAAAGATTGAAAGCACCTGAAGAATCTACATAAGCTAAGAAGACTGAAAATCATACTGAAGCTAGAGTAGAACCATCTAAGGATGAATGCAAGCTAGTAAAAAGAACTTGTTATGCCTGTAACAAACATGGACATATAGCAAGAGATTGTAAAGATGCAAGACCTTTCAATGGTTATTGTTATTCATGCAATAAATTTGGTCATAGAGCTATGAATTGTAGATCAAATCAAATAAGTCAGACACAACATAATCAGAGAAATCAACCATAGCAAAATTCTAGAATTCCTCAGAACATCACATGTCAGATATGCAATTACAATGGTCACACAGCTAGATAATGCAGTATGGTAACTCACATCAGTGCACCAAGGAATATAAGGCCTCCAGTCATTTGTCACTCTTGTAAGAAGGTTGGACACATCTAAAAGTTTTGCAGATCACAAGCACAAAGTCAAGAAAGACCTAATAAGTCTCAAGGATCAATATTGGATGAATCTGGAGAAGTCAAGTTTGTGAAAGCTAAATAATATGCGAGCAAGATCTGGATGGAAGTAAAGAAAGATAATGTCAATGACAAAGTAGTGGATGCATCCACAATGGACACACCTACTTCAAGATAAATGACCCTCATGGTCATAGGGGGAGCTAGATAAGATCTAAACCCTTGCACAGCTAGTATACTCACCCTCAAAATATGCGCCTTTTGTTTTAGTTATTTGGTTGCTAGTTGATGCAGTATGCAAGATACAACAACCTGATTAACAACAAGAATGGAGATTGAAATTCACTGTTGCAACCTGTATTATGGTGGCAAGCATTAATTGCAGAAATTTGGTTTATAAGTCATCGAAGATCTATTATCCTCACTTTTTCATTCGAGATCAAGCCTTTGGAGAGCACAAGAGATCATAGCAGCAAGTATTGAAGGATTGAAGTTATTTTCATCAGCAAAGAAGTGTTAAAATTATTGCGGAACCCTAGCTCGGACGTGTCATTTCAAAAACTCTTTGGAACCCTACTTAGGCATTGAAAGCAAGTAAGTAATGGCAACTCTAGTAGTCTTTGATGTCATAGAAAGGAAAATATATGTATTCAAGAAGCATCCATTTAAGTCAGTGCTCGATGATTTAGAAGGAGCATTTTATAGAATGCTGATGGGAGTTATGCATGTTGAAGATATTCATGCTTACATCTATTGTAAGAAGGAGCTTGTAGGAGTAGACAGGATAAGGTCGCACATTGAATCTATGGTTAATCCAGACTTCACATTCAAGGATGAATTCACGCACTTCACAAATAACCCTATCATTGAGTATGCGACTGCGTATGAATTATATGAATCAGAATGGATCAAGATATTGCTTAGCAGGATTCATGATGAGTTGTTTTGGATTGGAGAAGTCCCTGTTCTCATAACTACTAATCTTATTCATGAGATGACCGGACTTTCTAAGACCAATGCCATTCTTCCATTTGGTAAAGATGTCAGGAAACAGGTTGAGCAAGCATGTAGTCCAGGAGTGATAAGCGTGACATGACTATTGAGCCCATCGAGGAGAAAGACATAAAACTCATGGCTATAATCCTAGGATACAAGTTCCAACATGCAAACAGAGTGAACAGTGTATCCACAACTACACTGCTTGTAGCTATAAGGATAGTTAAAGAAAATGGAGAGTTTAACCTCTGTGAGATCCTGCACGCATAGTTGTTAGAGAACATAAGAGCCATAAAACATGATAAGAGAAAAATATTCAGATTTGGTTCTTTGATCATCTACATGTACTTCTATATAGTTGGAAAAGTTTTTGATCTCTATCTTGACAAGAGAATACCTACATTGCCTCTAATTTCATTCAAGGCAACATCATAGAGCACCTTAAAGGATTACATGGAATTGGAGATTAAGACATTTAGAATTAAGATGTAGAGAAGGTATAGGATACCTAAGAAGATAGTGGAGAAATACAAGGACAACATTTGCTTCATGGTGGAAACAAACACTACATGTATGGAAGCAATTGAGCCTAGGACAAAGTGGATTCATCCACTTGGCTATGAAGTTGATGAACACATTTTGGAAGGCTATGCACAATTCCTCCTATCAGTGCCTAAGGATCCCAATGAACCTAGATGGGGAACTTATGAAGAAAAGACAAGACAAGTTGATTTTGTCTTATACAGTGCTGTGACAAAGACAAAAGCATCTAGAATTACCTCAAACATTCTAAAAATCCATGGTGTTACCTAAGAAGACTTAGATAAAGCAAGGGAAGCCAAGATTGCTATGCAACTTGAGAGTGCACCCTCATCTGCAAAAGTCAGAATGGAAAATGATGATCCAAAGGAGAAGAAGAAAAATACTGATGTCAGCACCTTCCCGCCCACAACTACAATTGATCTGGAGTCCACTCCACCTCCTGAGCCAAGCAAGATGTCTAGGAGGAAGAAGCAAACCAGCACAAGCCACCCATCCTCAAGGATAATTAGAAGCAAAGAAAATAACACTCAAGCACCTCCTGAAGTAGGATTCAGACCAAATCTAGAAGTCTTGAGAACTAGAGTTGTTGATGAAGGAAGGATAGATTAGATAGAAAAATTCTATGATAAGTATCATGAGATTGAAAAGTTAGAAACTCATTCTATGATCATCAAGCATGTGATTAAGTTCAAAAAGTCAGTCTTGGAACTTAAGATAGTCATTCCTAATCAAGTAGGGAATATACTTGACTCTTTGAAAAGACAAGCTATTGAAGAGGATATGAGGATAAGAGAAAAGACATTGGATGAAAACCTCCCTATTTGTTCACTGGAAGAGAAGATATTATTGTTAGATTTGGTTAAGCCACATCTAAGAACAAAAATCAGAACTCTAGAAATAATGAACAAAGAGTATGAGTTGGTTGCGAAGGAGACAAAGAAGGCATTTGAAAAAGTGTTTTTGGAAAGACACATGTATCCTCCTATTGTGCCTGCAACCCAAGTTCCCTTCGAGAAAGAAAAAGAGTTTGAGATCCTAAATTCACCTATGATAGGTCCATAGGATTTTGCCCCCAAGGCTGGAACTAAGGATGAAACAATTATAATTGATAATGTTGAAATATCCATGGCAGCGATAGACAAAGATCTAGATAAGTTTAAATAAGCCTTTGTAAGTACTGAAGAGGCTGAGATCTTATGCGGTGAATAATCACCTATGCAACAAGAAGAAGTCCAAATTGAAGACTTAATAGGACA
Organism: Chamaecyparis obtusa; assembly: GCA_027943335.1. Lineage (NCBI taxonomy): Eukaryota > Viridiplantae > Streptophyta > Pinopsida > Cupressales > Cupressaceae > Chamaecyparis > Chamaecyparis obtusa. The sequence continues at coordinate 115,362 of BSBK01002385.1, forward strand.
TGAAGAACAAAAGGAAGATGAACCTCAAGAAGAGCCTTCTATTGAGATCCTAGTGAAGGTGAAGAGTGAATTCATGGATGTAATTCAAAGCACACTTCTTACTCCTAAGTCATCTGTATCATTGTTGTCAAGTTTGACACTTGACACAACAAGCCTAGACTTATGGGGAGAAGAAGATTTGATGAAGATAAGTGTATTGGCTATGGAGAAAGCCAAAGAAAATTAAGTAATGAGGAATCCTCTATTTATTGAATTAGTCAGCGTATTGAACAGTTTATTGCCCGTGGATAAGAAAGTGGTTAGAGTTCATTCAGTGGATGATGTTAGTAGCATCTTATCAAGCTTAAAAGCAAATTTTTTAAGTCTAGAAGCCTCAGCATAAAAAACTGTAGAAGAGAAATATATCAAGAAAAGGCTGAATGAAATGATAAGAAATTTCACACTTGACCTTAATTCTCTAAAGATTGGTCAAGAAATGCTGAAAGAGCTAGCAGAAAAAGGAAGGAAGATAATTGTTGACTACATGAATAAGGACAAACTAACTGCAGACATTTCTAAAAAGATTCAAGAAGCAAAATCTCTAATGGCAGTAATAAGAAAATCAGTGGAAGATCCCTCCCAAGACATAAACATGTGCAACAATGTTTATCAAGGACAATTAGATAAAATTGAGAAGGTAGAAAAAGAGATGGCAAAGATAAGGGCTAGACTAGCACAGCTAAGAAATGCACTATCGCCCTCTCTAGATGTACTAAATCAAAACATCAAGAAAATAGATGCCACAATTGTAACATATGATCAAGGTCCCTGCATAGAGTTAGGAAAGATGGAGATGCTCACATATGCATTATGCACTCATCTTCAGATAGTTGATGCACTCAAGGTTTTCTGGCAGCAAGAAATCAAAAACCTTCAGATTGCATACCCTGATGTATTTTCTATGTAAGTACTTGGAGTTTTTCTTTTTTGAGCACCTTTGTCATTAATTTCAAAGGGGGAGTAGTGTATATGATAAAGGAGATAATAGTGTATAAAGAAGAAGAAGATGATGTACAGTCTGATAGCAAGTTTTTTGTGTAAGTTAAGTTTAGCAACTTTACCATATTCCTTTGTTGCCATTAATGACAAAGGGGGAGATTGTTGGAAAGTTGACTTTACTTAGTATATATGACTAAGTTTTATGTTGTCATTATGGAAACAAAGTCATATGAATTTTTGTAGTCAGTGCACTAACTTGGAAGAGCATAATTTAGCTAAGTATAGAAGACAAAGAAGACAGAGAAGCACCTGATGATCAGAGCATCGACACACATGTGTATGACTGAGTTTTGGTATGTGCCTTTGGATATAAACTTTTGAGTATTCTGATATACTAAGTCTAAGAACACATGGTTAGATTTGATAGTATGGATAAGTTACAACAAGTCTAAGTGATAATGGCAGTTAAGTGATAGAGCAGAACAGAGCATGTAGCCAACAGATAGTTTTTTGTTTAGCGTGTATCATTTTGTTTTGTAAAGGCTATGCACCTATTGTAATAATGATGTAAACATGTTATTATCATTGTATGTAAAAATGCTTGAGCCAATTAAGTTGGAAGCATTGTATGTGTTAGGTTTTAGGCCGACACAGTAGTTAGTTTTGGTTGCACCCATTCAACATGTATATATATGACATGCACTTTTGTATTTGGATAAGATGAGGAGATATAGAGTATATAAGATATAAAGAAAAGAAGATGTATGAAAGTTCAGTGAGTATGAGATAAAGCTCTAAAAGAAGTTAGAGTAACAACACACAAAAGGAACTGATCAGACATCAATATCAAAGAAGAAGTTCACCATTGCAGATATAGTGTCTATCTAATAACTAGGAGGTTTTAGCCTTCCTCATTGAGCAGTGATCTCTGGCAGTGAGCCTTCCACCCCTAACAAGGTTTGTTCTATCAGACTCTTAACCGAGTCATTGTACTCTGTTGGAAATATTCAAGAATTAACCGAGTTACTGAGAGGGGAGGGGTGAATCAGTAACTCCAAATTTTCTTTCAATTACAGATGTATTAACATATAGTTCACCTTTTTTCTTATGCATATAGAAAGCATGAAACTTAAAAGCATTCACAACAATGACACATAGATTTGGTTACCCAGAAACCTTCCAAAAAGAAAGTAAAACTGGGGTGGGGATGAAACCCACAAAGCTTTAGTACTACAGTATAAAGTTGGCCGGTTAAGGCTTACAATTGATCACTTCTAATGATCTGCCCTGCTAGGAGCAATAAGGATTGCTAAATCCACCCTGTTAAAAGATTTACAAACATACAATGAAGTATGCACTCGGTAAAGAGATTTTACAAAAGACTATTAAGTCTACCCGGTTAAAGGATTTTAGTACTGATTCACCTGTTAGGATGAAACAGTAGATCTCTTGCTTTGCAATTGGATTGCTGATTGAGATTCGCTGATGTACTGATCACCTTCTGTGATGAATTTGTCTTTGCTGTTCCTTATACTGCTGTAGCCCTTTGTAATTCGCTTATCTTTGCCTTTCTTTCTTTTTCACATTCATACTCATTTTATTACATCTTGACATTTTTACAACATTGTTTATATACAAGTCTAAATAATTAATTACAATTACAATTACAAAGTCGGCTTGACAAATAAACATAAGTGCCACTAAGTCGGCCCAAGTATGGTTACACGGTTCCTACAAACTAACTTGGTGACTTTCTGATACTTGGCGTCCACTGCATTACTCGACATCGTCATGCACTCGGTAGAAGTGAAGGCACGGTTCATACTAACCACTCAGTAGGTTTTGAACTCGGTAAATACTGGTGACTCGGTAGACATAATGTTACTCGGTTTACACTGTCCTGCTCGGTTTGCACTATCTTGTTCGGTTTGCACTGTCTTGCTCAGTTTGCACTATCTTTCTCGGTTTGCACTGTTCTGCTCGGTTTGCACTGTTCTGCTCGGTTTGCATTGTTCTGCTCGATTTGCACTCAGAATGCAAATAAGTGTTGTCACTAGTGGCAATTCTGCTTAATGCCAACAATCTCCCCCTTTGGCATTAGTGACAAAAACACTTATTGCCCAAAACTTATATACATGAATCATGCTGAGATTTATTTTTGATTTTTCAAAATTTTTCTTTGTCATAGGGCTTTATACATTATCTCCCCCTTTCAATGTGCTAACTTTTCTTCTATACATATCTTCTTCTATACATATCTCCCCCTTTTTGAGGATAATGCCAAAGGTGTATATACAAGTGATTTACAGAGAGAATCCAAAATTTGATAGAAAATCAGAATGTACCTTCATTATTAGTGCCAGGGTTCTGTCCCAATTTTCTTGCAGAATCTTGCATGTTTGGATTGCAATTTGGACTTCTGCAGAGAGTTCAATCATGTGATCTGCTATAGAGAACTGATTGTCACGAATCAATGTTTTGGAATGTTCAATGTGCTTATACATTGTATTCATGATGGGAAGGATCATGTTCTGGATGTCTAGCAGTGTGGACCGGATCCTTGTGTCTTCTTTCAGTAGATCTGGCTGCATATTTGATAGGTATGAGATTTTCATGTGATGAGCATAGCTTGAACTTGGTTCAAGTTGCAGCTTCTGTATGCTAATCTTCATATCCTCATCCATTTTATTCATTTTATCCTTGACATCCTTTGTGAACTCGGCAATATTGCACAGTCTGGCCAAAAGAGAGGTGACATTCGAATAGGTAGATTCAATGTTTGACAAAACTGAAGACAATTCCACTTGATTAATAGCTATGTGTTGAGCAATGTGCTCAAGCACTTTATAGTTGAATCTCTTCTCGGCTCTTTCAACTAACCTTTCTGTCCCAGATGAATCCTCATTGTATTTATTTACTGCTTCTGCTAATTGTAGCAAAACATGTTGAGAGGAGTCTACTTTAATACCTAATGCATCAGACAAAATGTCCTTAGCATCCTTAATGATTTGATATTCCTTGTCTCTCTCCTCTTTAAGCTTCTTTTGCTTTGCTTTCCTTTGGAGGATTTCACCTATATTTTGCATTTGGTCCGCTGATAGATTTGCAAAATCTAATGTTGGAATCTCTATTTCTTCATCTAGGTCTATATCCTCTACTATATTTTTACCCAAAAATTTTATACTCGGTTGAGCCTTAGGCTTATCTATACTTAATGCCTTAGTAGTAGTGACAGTAGACATAGTAGGACTGGCTATAGAGACTGACATACTGTCTACTGGAGAACTTAAAGTATTTACACTTGTAGAATCAAAAATTGGAATACTTACTGCTGGAAAACTTGATGAAGTGGGAGACTGCAACTCGGTAGAAGAAATGGTGGTTGCTTCTGTTGTTGCTATAGGTGATTGGACAAATGTTGAAGTTGTCACAACCATGCTTGAAGGTGTCTCCGGGCTAGATGTAGAAAATTTTACTGGAGAGGTAGGAAGTGATGCAATGACTTCTGCCGCTATCCTCACAGTATCATCTACCTCAGTGGCTTCTTCTTGTTCATCACTGTCATCTTCAATGTCTTTTATTATTACTGTTTCAATACTCGGTTGGTGAAGATGGTATATGTTCTTCCATGTGGCATTTGCAGCCTTCACAACCGATTCAATATTGTTGATCAGAATCAAACAAGTATTGAACTTTAGTGTCATCTTATTTTCATTTTCCTTCAATGCCTTATTTATTTCATCATTTTTCAAGTTCGACATTAACTGTCTCAGGGTTTGATCAAATATGTCTTTTACAGTTTGCTTGGCATTGCTCCATCTCATTTTTATTGGATCTAATAGAACTGCTAGAACCTGTGGGGCTATTTCATCAGGAGAGTATTTCCACTGTCCCATCTTTTCAATAACAACATCTTCTATTTCCTTCTGTTCTGTTTCTGATCTGGTTTCATATTTAAAAGATTTTATGTTACTTACTCCAGATCCTGATCCTTCTCTAAAAAGTTTGATCCTCTCTTGAAAGTTTAGAGGAGGCCTTTTGAATACTATATCTTTGTCTGCCTTGTCTGCCTTACCTCTTGCACTTCTCCTTGTAAATACAGTAGTGGGAGGCTTAGGTGCCTTAGTGATGAATACCTTTCCTTTCTTCTTTGCAGGTTCTGGTTCCTCTGTTTTCTCATCCTTTTCCTCTTCTTCTTCATCGTTTTCTCCTTTGTCCTCGGTTAGCATTTGCATTTTGGCTATCCTCTTCTTTCCTTTGTTTACCGCCTGTGGAAGCTTTATGCTTAATTCAATTCTTACTTTTGCTTCATCATATGTTCCAAAATATGGAGCTTTGGGATTGACAGGCTGATTAAGAAGGGCTTCAATGATATTCTTGGTTTCATCAATATTTACCTCATAAGGAAGAGGTTTTGCATGTACAATCCTCGGTTTAGCTGCTTGAATATATACATTGTCACAGTCCACCATGAAACAAATGTCATCCTTATAATCTTCAACCAACTTCTGTGGAATCCAGAATCTGTCATTCATCTTCTCTTTAAAAGACTCAAAATAACTATCCATGACGCTTTCAAAATTTTCACCCATTTCTGAAATGTATTCATTTATCTCATAAAGGACTGGCACATCTTTTCTCCATACAACTTTTCCTTTGGAAGGGAAGAATTTCTGAACATAGAAGAATAAACAGACCAGTAAAGATCCAAACTTACATGGATTGTTTTTGGAAGTTTGAATGCTTTCCATGTTCTTGTTAAACTGTTTTAACAATAAATCTGCAAGGTCAAATGATAAGTTATTCTTGACCACTTTGTATGCTAGGTCAATAGCTTCACAGGAGACACTATTCTGTCGACTTGAACTGTATATTTTATGGGCAATTATGTGTGTACCAAACTTCAGTTCAGCATCGGTAATGCTGCTAACTTTCATGCCTCTACCGTCCCACTCGGCTAGGGTTTTCTTCTCCAGTTCCGGCCGACCTAGGGTTTTGGTAGTTTTTTCTTTGTTCAACATGGGAAGACCGGTGATTTGATGAATCATCTTCTTGGTGATCTCTATGGGTTGCTCAAGCCAAATCTTGCCATCATGTACACGGCTAAGAATGTATCTAACCCATTTCTCCCGAAAGTTTCGAGGTAAATGTGCAATGTGAACTAATCCTTTATCTTCCAGATGTTTGTGCTCGGGTTTTAGAATACCATCCACATACAGTTCCTCACGCACAATATCTAGCTCTAGGTTTCCCATTTCTTGAATTGCACAGTTGAAATGATTGCGAATATTGTTAATAAGTAGTACCTTAGGAGGAATCTGAGATTGAGCTCCGTTCGGATCTAGGGCTGCTGCAATTGCGGGCACGATCTTGAAATCTGGTGTTCTCCATTCCCCTTAGACTAAGATTTCTGATCCTTTCTTCGCTGAAGTGCTGGAAGATGCCATGGTAGCTCACAAAAAATTCCTTTCACAAAAGTTTTTGAATCGCTGGGTTGCTCTTGAAATTTTCTGCTCTCAAAGTGCTAAAGTTCGCGGTGAAGAATGAGTTTGATTTCTTGCCTTTTGTTTACAACTCTGTCATTAATGCTCAATACAAATTAGGGTATGAATTCTGATAGACTGTCAACCACTAAGAATTAATTGCTTGGTAAAGACTTCGCAACTCGGTGAACTCAAGAATTCATATTGCTCCGACCTTGCTCGGTAAAGATTGGTACCGACCTTGCTGTGATCTTACTGCATCTTGTATGCTGATTTAGATCTTTTTTTTAATTCGGTTCTGGAACTGCTTGAAGTTTGTCTATGAGAATACAGTTCCAATGCTTTCTTGGAAATTTAGTTTGAGTCGGTAGAGCCACCCATTCCATTACTTGGACTGGTTTGCTCGGTAGATTTAGGAACCCATTGTTGTCTCACCTGTTTCCTGACCTTAGTTGCTTCATTCTTCTTTCCATCTTCAATTTCACTAGCATTCATGCAGTTTCTGGCTATGTGACCGAGTTTAGTGCATTTGAAGCATCTTACGGTAGTATCTCTTTTCCTTAGATGATGTTTTATGCAGTTCATGCCAATGTGTCCATATTCTCCACAGTAATGACATCTACACCAGGTGTTGTAGTCCCATCCAAACATTGCTTTCATAATTTGTTCTGCTGGATTGAATGTTTTGGATCTGCACTCGGATGCCTTGTGACCTTGTTTGTTGCATTTGTGACAATTACCTCTGAATCTTGGTTTTTCCCTGCATTCATTTGCTTTGTGACCATGTTGATTGCAGTTGTAGCATTTTCCATTGAATTCTGCTTTTTCATTGCTCCAACATTTATTTGAAGTATGTCCTATTTTACCACAATGATTACAAGTAGGTTTCTAATTTTTTTGAGTACCTTGCTTAGAAGATTCACCTTCTCCTTTATATCCAAGTCCTGCTTTTCCTTTCTGTCTATGAAGATTTCGCTCATATAGCTGATTTAAGTCTTCTTGGCTTTTCAGCATTCCTTCATTGATTTGTTTTTCGGTGTTTAGGTCATCCATCAATCTTAGATTGATTTCCTTTTCAGATCTTAGTTCTTCTCTTGTGCTTTCTATTTCTGATCTTAGATTCAGAATTTCCTCATTTGTATGGGAGATCTGATCAATTAGGTTTTCTAGCTGAAGGGTTTTATTTTGGACTTCATTGTTCCTTCCATCTAATTTATCTTTCAACTTGTTTCTTTGTTCTAAGATCTCACAAAATCTTGTTGAGTGTAGCTCTTGTTCTCTTTTTAATTTTCTCACTTCTTCCTGCAGAGACCCATTCTTTTCTAGGAGTTCTTTGACAACATTGTTTGCTTCATCTGAGCTATTTGAGGGAAAAAGATCTTCAATCTTTTCTTCAATGTAATTCTGATCATTCATCTGATTTGCAAGTTCCTTCCTTCTTCTTAGGGATTGGGAAAGATGTTCTTTTGCTTCTTTAAGTTTAGCTATGGGCATTTCCAGATCTAGCTTTTCATTTTCAATCACCTTGTTCAGTTTGAATACCTCCATTGTCCTGGATCTTTGCTCAAGCTAGTTAAGCTTTATCTTGAGAACCAATACAGCTCTGATACCAATTGTTGGAAATATTTAGGAATTAACCGAGTTATTGAGAGGGGAGGGGTGAATCAGTAACTCTAAATTTTCTTTCAATTACAGATGTATTAACATATAGTTCACCTTTTTTCTTATGCATATAGAAAGCATGAAACTTAAAAGCATTCACAACAATGACACATAGATTTGGTTACCCAGAAACCTTCCAAAAAGAAAGTAAAACTGGGGTGGGGATGAAACCCACAAAGCTTTAGTACTGCAGTATAAAGTTGGCCGGTTAAGGCTTACAATTGATCACTTCTGATGATCTGCCCTGCTAGGAGCAATAAGGATTGCTAAATCCACCCTGTTAAAGGATTTACAAACATACAATGAAGTATGCACTCGGTAAAGAGATTTTACAAAAGACTGTTAAGTCTACCCGGTTAAAGGATTTTAGTACTGATTCACCTGTTAGGATGAAACAGTAGATCTCTTGCTTTGCAACTGGATTGCTGATTGAGATTCGCTAATGTATTGATCACCTTCTGTGATGAATTTGTCTTTGCTGTTCCTTATACTCTGTAGCCCTTTGTAATTCGCTTATCTCTGCCTTTCTTTCTTTTTCACATTCATACTCATTTTATTACATCTTGACATTTTTACAACATTGTTTATATACAAGTCTAAACAATTAATTACAATTACAATTACAAAGTCGGCTTGACAAATAAACATAAGTGCCACTAAGTCGGCCCAAGTATGGTTACACGGTTCCTGCAAACTAACTCGGTGACTTTTTGATACTCGGCATCCACTGCATTACTCGGCATCGTCATGCACTTGGTAGAAGTGAAGGCACGGTTCATATTAACCACTCGGTAGGTTTTGAACTCGGTAAATACTGGTGACTCGGTAGACATAATGTTACTCGGTTTACACTGTCCTGCACGGTTTGCACTATCTTGTTCGGTTTGCACTGTCTTGCTCGGTTTGCACTATCTTGCTCGGTTTGCACTGTTCAGCTCGGTTTGCACTGTTCTGCTCGGTTTGCATTGTTCTGCTTGATTTGCACTCAGAATGCAAATAAGTGTTGTCACTAGTGGCAATTTTTCTTAATGCCAACCAGGAGATTTTAGCCTTCCTCATTGAGCAGTGATCTCTGGCAGTGAGCCTTCCACCCCTAACAGGGTTTGTTCTATCAGACTCTTAACCGAGTCATTGTACTCAACTTTGTAAAGAATGCTCCTAAAAGGGCAAAGGAACATTAACAAGTTCATAAGATTAGTACAATTATTCATGGGTATTAATTCCCACCAAGGATTTCCTTTGGCCAAGGTTTCCCCATAAACATATCTTGTGTTATGTGTTATGTATTATGGTTGAATGTTTTATTTGCTTTACTATTTATTTCACTACTTATGTAATTGAGCTAAGTTTAAAGAAGGAAAAAAACATTAATTGTATAACATTGATTCACCCTCCCTCTCAGTTTTCCCATTCTTAATAGATTATCCTATCCGACGAATACCTTGGCAGCTTCTTCGGAGCTAGGGTGCTTCCTGCCACTCAGATGTAGGTGAAAGTCTTGAACTGAATGTAGAATGCCCCAAGGGTCTTCATCTTAGTTGTTGCCTCCTCTTGGCATAATTTCCCTCTATGGAGTGGATGATAGCAAAGACAAAATAATCATTAACGATGCAATACTTTGGGTGGTCCTATGTGAAGTATTCCTTCTTGACCAACTATGGATAGACTATAAATGGCCAAGCGTTTGGGTTGCCCATGGCACCAACTTTAACTAGCCCCTTTAACTAGCCCTGGGTACACTGCCCTTATAGCCAATAGGTACACAATATAAGATGTCATGTAGAAGTGAGGGTCACTTTTCACTGCGATCAATTGTTGGTCCAGGTTGTTGTTGAGTATGGTGGCCTAGTCAAACCTTGCTTGTCTCTCTTTTATCTTCTCAATGAGCAAGATCATATCATCCATGGTTCTAATTGTTTTGACTTTGGCAGTCCATACACCTGACTGATCATGGTGATGGCTGCTTGAATATCCTCTTTCATATATACCCTCTCCTCATGTCTATCTTCTCCAATTTATTGTTGGGAAGAGGTTGTATAAGATAGTCCTTGTTCACTATCTCGTGAGACAATTGGATGCCATTATTGTAAAATTTCATACCCTTGCCAATGGAGAAGCCATATAATTTTTCTATCCCTTTGGGTAGGTGGAAGACATCCTCAATATTGTCTGGTCGGAGATCCAAAACCACTTCAACCATGCTATTTTTGACCAGTCTCTTGTCTGGTACATAGTGGTTTTCTAGTGTGGTGATTAGATTTGAAGAAAGAATAGACATAGGGTGACTAGAGAACAATACACTAATGAAGTGCAGCCCTTTGACCTTCCTGCTAGTTGTGCACACTTCACCAAATAGTCATTCCAACTGACGTTCCCAATGTAAGTATCTGTGATCTCTGATTGTAAATTCACAACTTTGGAGGGTGCATGGTAACCTTTGAACTAATACCTCATAGCTGGTGAGTAGACTTTCTCTGCCATTTTTGCAAAGAGCAACATAGACATGAATCATTAATCATCATATTGATAATCATGGAAGAGCAGTGATGCTAATTAGATAAAAATCAATGAATCAAACCCTATAAAAACCAAGTTAAAACCCTCAGGAGACCAATTTCGGCCTTTCGGACCTTCGGACGTGTAGGACCTCCGAAAGGTTGAAATGTCAAAAAGAGGATGCACAAGGCAAACTTTCAGTCTTTTGGTTCGTGAAATAATGTAGAATCTTCAGATTGTGAAAGATCCAAAAATGCGAAGAAAATAGGATTGTCTTTGGCCGACATTTCAGACTTCGGAGTTTTAGGGGGGGGGGGGGTAAAGTTTTTAGTGTGTGAAACCTCCAAAACGCCAAAAGAGGAAAACCAAATTTATCGAAGGGAAAATCTCTCCGAACTTTCAGATTGCGAAAGTCCAAAAATTTTAGGGTTGAAAGGAAAAGAACAAGGTCTCGAGGGTTAGAGCTAAAAAATGAGCCCTAAATCAAGTTCGATCATGAAATCGAGGCTAAGGGGTCCAAGGGGACAACCCTATGACCCCGAAGCAAGACAAAACAAAGGACACAAACCAAACCCTAGCAAAAAAATTGCTAAAACTAAGAAGACCTAAACAAGACTAAAACCTTAAAATGAAAAAAATAGAGAGGGGAGTAAAGAAGCCTACCTCGAGCACACCAAATGATGAGAGGATCAAAGAGACACAAAATAGATGAAAAGCTGAAGACTGGGGCAACATGCACGCACAAAAGCTCTGAAAATCGATCGTTGGCAAAAAAAATGCAAGTGAAGAAAACAAGTGCTTCTTCGCCTTATATAGGCAACCAACGGGGGTGATGTCAACTACCACCACTAGTCGACCTTTCGGGTGTTCGGGGGTCTCGAACCTCTGAAAGGCTGAAACATCAAAAGGTTAATTCCCTTTGGGGAATCAGACTTTCGGTGTTTTAGACCTCTGAAAGTCCGAAATCCTGACAATGCACCCATTTTAAGGAAAATAGGACTTTCAGCCTTTCGGCCCTTTCGCACATAGGGGATTTCGAAAGTGCGAAATTGCGAAACAAGACAAAAAACTAAACAGGGGGACTGACAAGCAAAAAAAGCAAAGCAACAAGCTAAAAAGAGGGGGGCCCGTTTAGCCAAGTGGCTTAGAAAGGGGAGCGCGGTTGTGGAACCACAACAATTGAACCCTAAACTGCCAACTCTATACCCTCAACCCTAAACCCTATCCCTCACCCCTAAGCCCTAAGGCCTATATGATAAAGCATCAACAATATGCAATTAATCTTCCTAAATCATATACCCTCAACCTTAAACTATATAGAGAGGTCTTGTTAAACCCTTAATCCTATACGGTCAACCCTAAACAGCCAACCTTATACCCTCAATCTTAGAGTGTGAAGCTTATACAATAAAACCCTCAACCACATGCATTACACCTTAAACACTTTCCCTCAACACTAGGTCCTAAAGCTTATATGCTAAACCCAATCCTATAAAATTAAACTCTATAACCATATCCCTTAACCGCAAAATCTATACCCATAACCCTTAACCATATACCCTTGTATCCTCAACCATACAATATATCAAACTTTACTCAACCATATATAAACTCTTTACCCTATACCCCTAATCCTACACCCTATAACATATGCATGTTCAAATATAAACCCTAAACCCTATACCTAAACCCTACCCATCAACCATAGGCCCTTAAGCTTATAGACTTAACCTTCAACTTATAAAATCAATCCTAAACCCTATACCCTCAACCCTTTCTCTTAATCCTAGATCGTAAAGCATAAATGCTAAAACCACAATGCTAGATACTTAAAAAAGACAACGCTAGACACTTAATCATCAGTTCTCTAAACCTTTTTCCTCAACCATATGTCCTAAAGCTTATATGCTAAACTCCTAACATTATACATTCAACCATAAACCCTATATCCTAAACCCTAAACCTTATACTTTGAACCCTAAAATCGACACACTCAACCCTAAACCCTAAACCCTAAACACTATCTCTCAACCCAAGGTCATAAAACCTATAAGCTAAACCCTCAATCTTATACACTACATCCTCTATTCTTAGTCCTAAACCCATTTCCTAAAGCCTAGGCCCTAAAGCTTATATGCTAAACCCTCAAACCTATGCACTTAACCCCAAACTCTATGCTAACAACCCTAAATCCTATACTCACAACTCAAAATCATATTTATCAATCCTAGGCCCTAAAGCCTATTGGCTAAGCCTTCAACCCTATAGCATATGCCCTATTGTATTGTAGGAAAACTAAACCGTTGTGAAGGGTGGTCAAACTCCTTGAGGACTCAATTTATTCCTCTCCACTCTAAGAAAATCTTTGAGGTTCTTGGACCTTTAATCACACACACTAAGGATAAGAAAAGGTGTGAAATTTTGTGATGTTGACAGATATAAATGTTTTGACTATGGGAACTGAAAGTGCTAGTCATCAAGACCACCTGGGAAGCTTTGTGTTCTCTCTATCTAGGATGCATGCATGACATACAAGTGTCTTGTACATGATAAAAAGCCTTAGTAGAAAGTAAAAAAATGACTAGGCACATGTTCAAATTACTTAATGTGGGACTTAAAAATAAAACTAACTAAAATGAAGAAATACAAAAAAAAAGATGGGAGAGAGTGTTGCACAAGAAGTCCAACACATTAAGTCTCCTGCCAATATGATGCAAGAGCATCCAACGGTGTCGGGGCAATGTTACATCACCAAAAATATTTATTTTCTGCTAGTTTATTTTCAAAGTTTTTGCATTTCTGGATACACATCTAGACGAATTAGAGATTCCAACTCTCATATTTCCACTGTTATATTTTCAGGTCAGCTTGCTAATTTTAGTAAATTTTAATTTTAAGGCGGACAAGGACCAAAATTGAAGGGAAGCTTGAAAATGGAAAATTAAGCACTTTGGTGAAAGAATCAGGTCAAAATCATTCACCGTTTGAAAGTTATTAAGGTTTTAAGTTTTTGAAAACCTGCCGACAAATCTTCCGAGTTAGGTTTGAGGCACTAAATGATCTTGTAGGGCCTAAAAAATGTCTCAAATGTGCAAAGAACCTTTGTTAAGCGTATTTTGCTTAGATAATTTTTTGTCACTTCAAATGGTGCACCAATCTAACACCCATATCAAAAGTTATGCCTCCTGGAAGTTGGTCAATTTTTTGGGAACTTCATTTTTGAATCAGACTCAAATTTGAATTTCAAATTCTCTATTTTGGCGGCCTACTACCAAATTCCAAAATGAATAATTCAAATTTTGGCTCCAAACCAGAAAATAGGCTATTTGGGACCCATCTTCAAGGTTGGAAGATAGTTTTTGGGGAAGAGAAGGTTGTATTGTGGGAAAGGGGGTTTTGTAGAGTTTGTATAGTGTTATAACTTGTGAGGCATGTAGCTTGATTTTCTGGTTTGTAATGTGCATGTAATAATCTCTTTTATTAGATAATAGAAATCTCTCTTTTTTCATTGTGTTCTTCTATGTCCCAAGTTCTACCCTCATCAAGTGCTATCAGAGTGGTTTGTTCTTGAGTGTGTGGACAAAGCACCAATTGTGAGGTAGTTCGCACCGGGACTTGTGGTTGTGGGTTTAAGGTCAAGATGCCTCCAAGAGTGATGCATGGTATGCATGGTGGTAGAAATGTTGGTGGAAGGAATGCTCTTGCAGATGAGGGTTTTAGAACCCATCTAGAGACAAATTAATGCATTACAAGAGGAGCTGAGAAGAGGGTTCAAATTGGGTAGAATGGAAGAAAGTGAAGAGGAGGAAGAGATTGAAGATCCATATGAAGATGAAGGAGAAGAAGTTGAAGATCAAAATCAAGTGCAGCTATTAAGGTCCATTTCAAAGATAGGAAAAAGACCTAGGATTGAGGCTTCCTATTACTCTGGAAATATGAACCCAGAACAACTTATTGACTTGATAAATACGATGGAGGGATATTTTGAGTATGAGGAGATAGAGCACCCAAATTGGGTCAAGTTTGCAAAGAAAAAGATAAAGGGTCATGCTAGTATTTGGTGGAAGGAGGTCCATCTAGAAAAAAATGGTCAAGGAAAGGGAAAGATCACCAGGTGAGATCATATGGTTGAAAAAATAAACAATTCATTCCAATGAACTATGAGTTGGATTTGTAGAAGAAACTACAAGGGTTAACACAAGGAACCAAGTCTGTTAAAGAGAATATAGAGGATTTTTATAAAATGATTATTAGGATAGGCCTTGCAGAGGCCAACAATGAAAAAGTTTCCCATTACCTTAATGGGTTAAGGCCAAGTATTTAGGAGGAGATAAGCCTAGTCAGAATGACCAATATTGAAGATGCGTATCAGTTTGCTTTAAGGGTGGAAGAGAAAATGAACAAAATATTTGAAGGCAAGCAAAGAGGTAAAATTCAAGGAGGAAGGAGTGATGGAAGATCTTTTGGGAATTGAAATGAGGAACAAATGAAAAATGAAGATGTAGGTACTACCCAAAATCAGAGGAATGATAGTTTCAATCGCTCCCGTGATCAAAAAAATGGAGAAAAAAGAGGAAGAAGAAGTGGATGACCTAGACAAGGATCTAGGAGAGGCGACTTCAGAGAAACTTGTTTCCAGTGTGATGGAGAAGGACATTGAGCCTATGAATGTCCACAATTCCAAGGAAGGATGAATAGAAGGACTGAAGGCCATGCACAAGTTGCACATGTAGATGAAGAAGCTCAAGAAGAGCACTCTAATGATGTCGAGAGGGGAGAAATTCTCATCGTCAAGAGAACCCTATAAGAGAAGGAATTAGATCAGAGGAAGAGCCTATTTCACACTAGATGCAAGTGTGAGGATAAGTGTTGCGATGTGATTATTGACAATGGAAGCATTGATAATATGGTGTCAGAAGAAATGGTCACAAAGTTAAAGATGAAAAGGGAGAGACACCCACATTCATATCAAATTTCCTTATTGTAGAATGAAAACAAAGTTATGGTCAATGATAAGTTCTTGGTGAAGTTCAAGATTGACAGTTACCGTGATGAGGTACTCAATGACATCATACCCATGGATGCGTGGCATATGCTGTAAGGGAGGTTGTGGCAGTTTGACAAGCGTGCTATACATGATGGTCATGCAAACACCTATTCCCTCACAAAAGATGAAGTTTGTCATAAGATGAAAACCCTAATGAAGGTGAAAGAAAAGGTATGTATTAGTGTTAGGGTACATTTTGTTGATGGGAGAAAATTTCTAGAAGACACAAATTAACACAAATGCATGTGTTATTCTTTAATTCCTAGATTGGATAAAGAAGATAGTAGAGAAGTGCCATTAGAAGTATCATGTTTGTTGAATAAGTTTCAAGACATTGTGTTTGATAATGTCCTTGATGGATTACCACTAGTAATGAAGATCAGTCATTAGATTGACCTAATCCTTGGAGCTAGTTTGCCAAATAAGGAAGCTCATATGATGACTCCTCTAAGAATGAGGAGTTAAGAAGATAAGTTCAAGAATTGTTGAGAAAATGATTGATTTAGGAGATCTTGAGTCCATGTGTAGTACCTATAGTACTAGCACCAAAGAAGGATGGGGAGTGGAGAATGTGTACAAACTCTAGGGTCATAAACAAGATAACAATCAAATACCAATTTCCCCTGCCAAGGATGGATAACATTATGGACTTCTTGAGTGGAGCTCAAAATTTTACAAAGATAGAATTCAAAAGTGGGTATCATTAGATTCAAATTAGAGAAGGTGATGCATGAAAGACCGCCTTCAAGACCAAAGAAGGCTTGTATGAGTGGTTAGTCATGCCTTTTCGGCTGACCAAATCACTGAGCACATTCATGCGACTCATGAACGAGGTACTAAAGGAAATTTTAGGCAAGTTGGTTATTGTGTATTTAGATGATATTTTTATTTTTAGTAAGACACTATGTGAGAACTTAGTGTATATTCGTAGTCTTTGAGAAGCTAAGAGAGGAGAAACTATTGATTAACTTGAAGAAATGTAGTTTTGTAAAAAAAGGAATTAGTGTACTTGGGGTTTGTTGCCTCACCAGATGGTCTTAAAATAGACCCAGAGAAGGTGAAGGTCATTCTAGAATGGCCTATCCCAAAGATTGCCACTAAGGTGAGGTATTTCCATGGTCTAGCTACTTTTTATAGAAAGTTCATTAGGATCTTTAGTAGTATTTGTGCACCATTGATTGAGACAATGAGAGGGGAAAAAAAAGTGTTCAAATGGATTGTAGGAACAACAAAAAGTTTTGACATGCTAAAGAAGAAGGTGACAATGTAACTTGTTTTATCCCACCTTGATTTCAACAAAGCGTTTTAGGACGATTGTGATGACAGTGGTAATTCTATTGGAGATTTTTTAAGCCAAGAAGGTAAGCCCATTGCATATTTCAGTGAGAAGTTACATGATGCAAAGAAAAAGTATTTTGTTTATGATCAAGAATTCTATGTAGTTCAGGCATTGAAGAAATGGAGGCATTATCTATTGTGAAAAGAATTTATCTTGTATACTAATCATCAAGCCTTATAGTTGCTGAATAGGCATGGTAAATTGAATAAAAGGCACTTGAAATGGGTAGATTTTTTTTAGAGCTATACTTTTGTTTTGAAACATAGAAGTGAGAGGTTTAACTGAGTTGTAGATGCCTTAAGTAGGCGGAAATTTTTTTTGACATAATTATAGATTGAAGTTATCGGGTTCAATTAACTGAAGACCCTATATGTTGAATACCCTAATTTTGTAGAGGCTTGGAAAGCTTGCAAGGAACCTATTGCTTTAGATAGGACAAGGTGGTTGGATTTCATGATCCAAGATAAAATGTTGTTTAAGGGAATCAAGTTGTGTATTCTAAGTTCTATGAGAGAATTTGATCAAAGAGAAGTGTTGGGAGCTCCCTTTGATCTTCAACTTGTAGATTTATACTTTGCTAGATAACTTTTAATGATACTTTGAGTCTATCACCACTCCAAAGTCTACAAGGAAGAGGGCCAATTAACAAGGATCAACAATGAGATCCTCCTACACTTTGAGCCTTAATGCACAGGTGGGTGTACCCTTGACTCACTTCTCCAAAGGAGTCTCAAAACAATATACAACTATGTCCTTTACTAACTGACTAAAAGATATTATCATTTATATGTATGTGTGTGATTGATGATGAACAACTTCCAGAGAATGGACCAGTGCCTTAACCAAGGGCAAAGAGTCACCTAATAACATATATCAATTGAACCCTAACTTAAACACACTTGAATTCAGGATAAGTGCTTTGCCTATTATCCTTCTCACTCACATATCAGGACATCAAATCCTTATCTAGCCATGAACTCACTGAAACTACCTGAAAGACTTTAATCCTAACTTTGTTAGGAACTCAAAGATAATCTCAAAATACTCTTTGTTTACCATATGATAACCCACTTTGTGAAATTAACATATATGAGCTCAAGAAAAAAATAAGAAGACATACACAAACATGAGATTAGAATCCAAATTTATTCTCATTAAAATTTGCAGGATCAGTACATTATCAAACAACAAAATGCAAGGAGACAAACCCTAAATCCAAGCTCTCCCTATTTAGTAAATTAACATCAACAATCAGGGACCAAAAAGAAAGTTTTGGAACCCTCACTAAGTAAAAAATGCTACAATATATACCCCCTAGTCATCTCAGAAACCCAAAACAGGTTGCAACACGCTACAGATGACTAGGGTTAGGGTTTCACCCACTAAACCAATTGAAATAGTCAAGAATTTATTACAAGGATTAAAACCAGTCGAGCATGCCTGAGAAAGATTTGCACTTATGATAGATCTCTGAGAAAGTACTACAAATCATGGAAATCTATGTCAATAAGTCCCTTTAGCCACCTACAACATGCCTTGAGCAACAAAACCATACTTCTTCTAGTACAAAAACATCATGCCACTAACCACAGAGACCCTCAGATTAGTCGGCAACAACCAGTGCCACCAAACCAATCAAAATCAGCTCCAAAAACCATAAATTTTGGTACTTCCTGTCGTTGGAAACCCTCTCAAAATTTGAATTCAACCTGCAATGGTTATTTCTAAAGCACCAGCAGCAAATTGGTGGTCTATATTTGAATTTAGGTCAAATTTATATCATGATCGTCAGATCTTGCCCTTTTCACGGGCTTTATGACTTATCTTTTAAAAAGACCCCAGTCAGATTTGGTGAACTGGCGACTGAAGGGCTCCGCCAGTTCACAGAACACTTTATGTTACCGCTAAATAATTTAGCGATTACATGACCTTCCTTCACTGAATTGCCAGCTTTTTAGAACACTACCAATTTATTGCGCGAACGAGCGAAGACCATTAAAATCTATCGGGCCACTAAACAAATATGTCAGGACCGCCAAACCTTTAGACTCCTACCTAGGCCCACTTTATGCCACATGTCACTACATCATTCGCTGTCGCTGCTTGGTCACCACTGACACATGACCCACTCTTTGTTAGCCTTCAAATCAGATGGCGGGCGTAAGATCTAATGGCTCTGACACAACCCATGAGAACTTATGCCGACCGTGGACCTTGTCCTCGTCACTGACCCTTTTGACAATGACCCCACCCTGCTGATTCCTCGTGTGAACCAATAGAATTTGAACAACTCTGCACCACCTAGCAAATGGTCCCACTACATCGTCATCCATTCCTCCAATGAAAATCATTCACATCAGCTCCAAATGTCAGAGGACCCACCTACGTCAGTCGCCTAAGGAAAAGTAAAATTGACGGTTGTCTGAAGATCTCATGCGTCTGACACATTCCTTAAGAACTTACACCTGTCATCGATTCTCTGCAGATGTTAGGACCCTCTAACAAGCTGAAAACCAGGTTCCACTGACACTTGCCAAATCATCATTATGTGGACCAATAAAAAACTGCCAACTATACACACATGGCATTGGACCCACTGAGAACATTATACCACCTGGAAGATCAGATGGACGACACATGATTTGAAAGGCTCAAAAGATTCTATGCGCTTATACGCCAACCGTCAATCTAGAATCTTAGCCAATATCACAAAGCATGACCCCACCGTGCTACATAGGATATCTCGACAAATGAGAAGATGCCACCTGAGCCTACCTGGCAGTGGACCCGCCTGCATTGAAAGGTTACATCATGGAAAAGAATCAATGGCTGTAGTAAGATCGCAAGCCTTTGACAAAACCCTTGCAAACTTACGACAACCATAGGATTAAGATGGTGTCAGAGCCGAGCCTAAGAAAGATTAAGTCGAAACATTAGAAAGAATTAAAGGCGTAGGACTTAGGAAAATTTAAATCATTAGGACTTAGGAAATATTAAAGCCCGCTGGGTGCTAGACTTAGGGAAATATTAAGCACGTGGACCTTTAGGAACTTAAGTGACCCAAAAAAGTAACGTGAAATTAGAATAGGGCCTGGACTTTTCTTACCAATGGCTACATTTTCAAAATTTGAACTAAGGGCTTATGCCAGAGACCTAAAAACAATTGCAAAGACCAGAAGAAAAGGGCTAGAGCCATGAAATTTTTTCAAGGTGCTAACAGTGGCTCTGTCTAGGGATGTGTGGCTCTTGTAGGCACAACAAGAATATAGAATCACTAGTTATAGCAGACCACCTACTGGACAACTGACAGCAGAGAGCAATAGGACCAAAACCCTACAAACCAGGACAAAACAAGACAGGGGCAAGCAACTTTACAAAATTTACAAACCTAACTATTGTTGATGGAAAAAAAAAACCTTCAAATGAAGTATCTCTTCAAGAATTGTCCATGAACTGGCAATTCTTAAATATCACCATTTAACTCTTTCACAATGTAAGAATCCGGGCCCCATTTCTCATGAATTAGATATGGCCCTAGCCAGATGGGATCAAAATTTCCATGTTTTCCTTTATCCTCCAATCTGGCATTCCAAATTAACACCATTCAACAGTCCTCTTGTCATACAAATTCTTAACCTGTAATTGCAATTTAGAATTTCTTGCAACTGAATCTCTTCTAGTCTCATCCAACCTAATGAGGTCCTCAATCCTCAACTACATCTCGTCATCTATGTCATCATCATACAATTGCACAAATTTATACATTTCTAGTAGATTATTTTGAGGCATCCTTGCATGTATTCCACACACTAGGTCAAATGGTGCACAACCAATTGCCTTCTTCACAGTCACCCTATCAGCCCATAGAGCTAATGCAATTTTGAATTCCATGCCCTCTTATTCTTTTCAAGAATCCTCCTAAGGATCTTAATCAAACTCTTATTAGTAGATTCTGCTTGACCATTTCCTTATGGATGATAAGGTGAGGAAAAAGAAATCTAAATTCCTAAACCTTTGCAAAAGTCCTTATATTCAACAGACCTGAAGCACATGGCATTGTCACTTACTATCCTCTTAGGGAAACCAAACCTTGTGACAATATTGTTCAACAAGAAATCAGTTACCACATTACTAGTTGATTTTCTTGTAGGTATAGCCTCTACCCACTTTGTAAAGTAATTAGTGGCAACTAAGATCCATGAGTGTCCTCCACTTGACTTGTTTGGTATCTCCCCTATGAAATCAATTCCCCATTGTTGGAAAGGAGCTTGTACTTCTATTGATTTTAATGGCACATTACCTAAAAATTTAAGCTTACCAGAGAACCTTTGACAAGCATCACACCTCCTTACCAACTGTTCTGCACCCTTGAAGATTGTGGGCCACCAGAATCCTGCTCTCAAGATTTTATGAGCAATTGTTTTACCCATGTAATGTCCACCACAAACTCCCTCATGCATTTCCTTCAACAACTTGTTAGCCTGATCTTCATCAACACATTTCAATAGTATGCAATCTAAATTCTTTCTATACAATTTACATTTCACAATTACATACTTGATGGCTTTCAATTTCAATGTCCTATTTTGATTATCATTCATTCCTACTGGACATCTCATATTTCTCAAGTAATAGATGATATCTTGATACTAGATACAATCATCCATATCACATGTATAATCAATTTCAGAATGATGTATCTGATTTGCATCAAGATTGGATTGGGCCATTAGTTTTGCCAATCCCTATCCTCTAACCAACTTAGTAATTTGGATATCAATGTTGAATTCTTGAATCCTATTGATCCATCTGCATCTTCTCCTAGACACCTCTTGCTATGAAAAGATATCCTTGACTGTTGCACTTGGCACAAAGGCAATCACAACTACTCCCATCAAATAACATCTAAAAGCCTTGACTACCTTCACAAGTGCACATGCTTGTTTCTCATTTATATCATATTTCAATTCAGCAGCCTGCAAAGATTTACTGAAGAATGCAATAGGCTGCTCAAAACCATCCTTATTCTTTTGTAACAACACTGCAGCAATAGTGTGAAAAGATGCAAAAGAAAAGATATGCATTGGGATACTATAATCAGGTGCCTTAAGCACAGGTGCATCTTGAATAGTCTGTTTGATATTTTTGAAAGCCTCATCAGACTCACCCTCCCATGTAATAGCAGATCCTTTCTTCAACATCTTAGAAATAGGTCTAGTAACCTCTGCAAAATTTGTTACAAATCTTCTCAAGAAGTTTACTTGACCAAAGAAGGACTGAATCCATTTAACATTCTTTGGTCTCTGAATTTTATCAATAGCTGCTACCCTCTCAGGGTCAATTCTCACTCCTTGCTTCCCAACTAAATGGCCAAGAAACTTACCTTCAGTGACACCAAATGCACATTTCCTTGGGTTTAATGAAATGCCACATTCCAAAGCCCTCACAAATATTTTTTTCTAAATGACTACAATGGTCTTCTTCCTTCTTGGAATAGGCAATTAAATCATCTTGATAAACAACAAGGAAATCATCAATAAAATCTGAAAAGGCAACATCCATTGCCCTTTGAAAAGTAGCACCAGCATTTGTGAGACCAAAAAGCATTCTCACATAAACATATGTCCCCCAAGGTGTTGTGAAAGCTGTCTTGAATTGTTCTGGTTCTTTTACAATTACCTAATTATAACCAGAGAAACCATCCATCATAGACATCAATTCTGATCCGGTCACTCTCTACAACATAGCTTCCATATTGGGCAGACAATAGTTATCCTTTAATGAGCTGATATTCAAATTTTTGAAGTCCACACAAAGTCTGATGTCACCATTCTTCTTTCTCATAGGGACAAGATTTGACACCCAAGAAGAATGCCTAATGGGCTTGATAATGCCAGCATCTCTTAACTTCATCAATTCTTCTTGCATCTGAGGTGCCAAAGTGGGATTTATAGGCCTTCATTTTTGTCAGAAAGGTTTAGCATCTTCTTTCAATGGAATAATATGCTGAAACAAATCTTCTCTATAAACCTTTAGGTCATCATATGACCATGCAAAAACATGTCTGAATTTTCTCAATAATTCAATCAAAGATTTTCTCACATTGTGAGACATGTCCCTACCAATGTATACCTTCTTAGGTGCCTCATATGTTCCAAGATTTATCTCCTCTAGATCAGCATGATCTTCTCTTTTGATATTCTTTTGAACTCTATCCTGGTTATCAAAGACAGTTTCCAAAACAACAAGCCCCTTGGGCACCTTGTTAGTTTTAAGTTGAATAACCTCATTGCCAAAGACAACCTCCTTTCCTTCTACTGACTCAACCAAGGCTGAACAATCAAATTCCTGACTGTGATACTGATCTTCACAACTCATAAACTTCAAGATATCATTATCATCATCAAAAACTTGCCAATTTTCAATATTGTCTGGTACACTAGGCCTAGCCTGAATTTCAACTTTAGAGATACCAATAAATGTAATATCATCGGGATTGATTGCTATATTGGCTAACAAGTCAGCCATCTTATTGTTACTCCTATCCTTCCATTCAATATTGAAGGCGTCAAAATGTTCAATCAAATCCCAAACTGCATTCCTATATTGTTTTAACCTCTTGTTCTTGGAAGCATATACTGACCTGACTTGGGACACCACCAACTCAGAATCACCAACAACACTTAAGCACTTAATACCATATTTTTGTGCCAACCTCAGTCCTAACAACAATGCCTCATATTCTACTATATTGTTGGTACAAAAGAAATTCAATGTGAAAGAAAATTTGTAGGTGTTTCCATTAGGAGAAATAAGTAAAATACTGCTCCTACTCCATCCTTGCAATTTGCACCATCAAAGTACATTACCCACAAATCACCCTTCACTGAAATAACACTTATCTCAACAGAGATAGGTGACAAAATAGTTTCCTTCTCAAGTACAAGGATCTCTGCCCTAAAAGAATTAATATGAGTATCCAAAAAACATGTAGTTTCATTATCAGTACTTCTCTCAATCATGTGGCATACTCTTGGTTCTCACTCAATCTTGACAAACTGATCATCAATCTTGAAAGTGGCATAGGATAAATCACACTGTAAACTTCCACCCATGGCAGCACTCCACCTTCTAGATAGTAGCATCCCATAATGAGGAGGGATGTCCGCCACCAAAACACTCATTGTTAACTCTTTCTCTGGATATGCTGCCAGCCTATATTGCATTGCATTGATAGTCCCAATAACTGGTACCTCCCTCTGATCCATTGCACAACATCTGCCCTGAACTGTATCAACTTTAAGGCCCAATTTTTTCATAATCTTAAAAGGCATAACAGTATTAGAGGCACCACTATCAATCATACAATTTCTTAATTTCATTCCATTCACAAGGACACTTAAAAAGAATGGATCAATGTTTTCAAGGCTAGCATTAACAAAACTGTCCAAATATATAGGAGGAATTTGAGATACAATTCCCTGAGTAGCAACACCTTTCAAAGCTTTATCCTGAGATCCATTGCATGCAACATCATTGTTATGAACATTATCTACCCATGCAATAGCTCTGTCTTTGTGTTCAGGGATCCTCAACAATTCTGACAATGGAACCTTAATTGTAATTTGGGACAATATAGATAACATATCAATAGGAGCAGTGGGAGGAACCTCAATCTGCATTGCCTTAGTGTCCTTTTGCTTATCTGATACATTAGGTGTATTGGCCACCCTCACTTTTTCATTCCTAGCCATTGTGTCAACTGGCCTCTCAATCTCACTAGAAAATATTTCAACTCCAACTCCCTTAGGCTCACAATTCTTACCTTTTACATTCTTGAATTTCACCATGTGATCACCTTTTGATTTGTTCTCATTAGGCTCTCCGGAGTTGGTACTCTTTATAAACATTCCTGCAGCTTTTCCATTTGTATCCCTTGCCACCATGCCCCTAGTTTGCACTTGGGCAATCATTTCTACAGTAATCCTATCCATCTCTTCTCTAGAAGGTCTTCTTAAATTTACTGGCTCAGAAGAAGTGTTCATGCTACATGTCTTCTTATCAATGTTTTAACTATAAAAAAAAACCTCTTGATGAAAAAGGGCCTGAGTGTGTCTCTTCACATTTACATCTGCTTCCTCATCAAAATCAGAATCATCTTCATATCCTAGATATGAAGTAACCATGTTGCATCCAACATCATCTTGATTTTCTTCTTGATCTATCTCCTCATTCCCACAATCTTGATTTGCAGCCATAGAATGTGCAACCACACAATGCTCTGCAGAATGAGGGGACTGGCATGCAACACACCAAGGTATGTCCTCCATGACATTTATTGAAGCTTTTTGTAGAGGGTTAGGGACACCTTTGTCATTGTTTCCTCTTGAAACAGGGACAATAGGCTTGCCATCCTTCCATTGGGTGTTGTAGGGGTAGTTCTGCAATCTATTCTACTTATTGAAATTGTTGTTGAACTAAGGCCTCTCATTGGTAGGAGTGTTGATGTTCCTATTTGCAGGTGCCTTCAAATCCTTCAATGCATTAAGCACCTTATCCAATTTATCTTCTTCTTGCCTCCTAGTTCCAACATTCCTATCATTTTCTTTTTTGTATTTCTTGTCTCCAAACAACTTAGGGTCATCTCTTTTCCCACCCAAATTCCCTGATATCTTCATATTGTTCTCAATATTGACAACAATCCTAAAAGAATCTCTAAGAGTTCTTGGTTCCTTGTCCCTCAATAAATAACCTATCTTTCCATCAAATGCATTGAAATATGTGGTCAGACAGACATTGTCATCTAACCGCATAACTTGGAACAACTTATGCATACCCTTCTGAAATCTCATATTGAATTCAATTGCAGACTCATTCTGATTTTTCCTTATGGTATTGAATTCATTCAACATGAAACTAGCATTAGGCCTGTCACCATACTACTCTTTAAAACATATCTCAAAGGAATCCCAAGTATCAATACATTTATCAGGAAGTCTCTTAAACCAATCTCTAGCATCCTCCATTAGAGATTGAACAAATAATTTTATGACTACATCCTCATGCTCTACCTCATAATCATTAAGCATATCAACAAATAGCCTAAGATGCTCCTCACAACTAATAGCATTATTACCAGCAAACTTAGGTACCTTATCTCTTATATCATTTGGAAAAGCATTTGGGTAGCCTGGTATCCCATCAAAACTAATTTGCCTATAGCCTTCTAATTGCATAGGTCTTCTTTAAAATCCTAGACTAGTGTTCCCACTAGAATTATTATTTTTATCTACATTCCCACCCACTTGCACATTTGACTGTCTATTAGGATCAACAAATGATTTGGTAGATACATTAGGAATTAGATTACTAGTAGTAGCATTGCTAAGTGGAACAGTAGTGTTCATAGATGACATACCCAATTCAATAGAAGAAGGGCCATGAATATTAGCTGATAAAGCCCTCAAGAACTGGATCTTTCTTCTTTTCTCTGCAATAGCAGCATCAACTTCAGCGCTTTCCAACTCTCGAGCCAGAGCTTCATCCTCTTTTCTTTTTATTTCTATCTCTGTATCTTTATTTGAATTGGGTGGTGGAACCCCTGGTATTGTCAATGATTTGCTTGCTTGATGTCCCACCATCTTTTGCTTTCCTTTTTCATTAATAACTATAGTAGGCCTAGTGATCTCATGTCCATTCCCACCCTTAGGCAATGGAGCATAACTTTGCACTTGTTTGATCACAGGGCCCTCTTCATCAAACTCATGGTCTTGCAACAAGCGTTCTTGCTCACTTCTTAGAGCTTCAAGATCACCAAAAACATCATTCTGCAACACCCTAGGAGCAGAAGCAAGCATCTTGTTTCTCTCCTTCATTTCATTAATCTTTCTAAGGAGAGACTATCTTTCTATTAGAGCATTCACCTTTTCAGCCTCTCTCTCCTTTTGTAACCTCTTATGTATGGCATCCTACTTTGCCAACTGCAACCTTAGTGCATTTAAATCATCTGGGTCTATCATAATGTCATCAGAACTTGATGACACATCCATATTAGTGAGATTTTGATATGGGAAATGGACTTGCCTTGGTTTCATGGGTTCCCTTCTGAAATTATCCTCATTAAGATCTAAATCAATATCAAAACCCATCTCTCTAGCTTGTTCATCCTGACCTGCAGGCAATGAACCCTTGTCTTGAAATATAGGTTCTGGGGTATCAAAAATTTTATCTTCAGAGCGACCACCATCTGATCTAGAAACTCTGTCTTGTGAACCTTCCTCACTTGAGGAAACATGTGGTGCTCTACCTCTGGTATTTCTTTGTTCTCTTATGGGAGCACTAGTAGACTCACCATTTCTTCTGATCCAACTCTTCTTCTCCTATCTAGGTAGTTGTTCCAGAGTGACCTCTAGATTTTTTTTGACAAAGGACCTAGTATTCCTTCTCTTGTCCATGATTTGCAGTCTATAACACTGGTTCTAACCTTTTTGAGTCACCACCCACTAAAGTGGGAAATCTTTAATTGAATACAATAGGAAAACAAGAGTGCACTTTGAAAACTTTTATCTCTAGACTCTCCCCAGTAGAGTCGCCATTTTGTTGGTGACTCGGATGGGTAAATCAATCTGGTCAACAAAAGATTTTAAATATAACAATATAACTACAACCAGAGATCCTAACACATATAATTATTCATTGTTGTTCTCCTCAGCAGAGTCGCCATTTTGTTGGGAGTTCCCTTTAATCTTCAACTTGTAGATTTATACTTTGCTGGATAACTTTTAATGATACTTTGAGTCTATCACCACTCCAAAGTCTACAAGGAAGAGGGCCAATTAACAAGGATCAACAATGAGATCCTCCTACACTTTGAGCCTTAATGCTTAGGCGGGTGTACCCTTGACTCACTTCTCCAAAGGAGTCTCAAAACAATATACAACTATGTCCTTTACTAACTGACTGAAATATATTATCATTTATATGTATGTGTGTGATTGATGATGAACAACTTCCAGAGAATGGACTAGTGCCTTAACCAAGGGCAAAGAGTCACCTAATAACATATATCAATTGAACCCTAACTTAAACACACTTGAATTCAGGATAAGTTCTTTGCCTATTATCCTTCTCACTCACATATCAGGACATCAAATCCTTATCTAGCCATGAACTCACTGAAACTACTTGAAAGACTTTAATCCTAACTTTGTTAGGAACTCAAAGATAATCTCAAAATACTCTTTGTTTACCATATGATAACCCACTTTGTGAAATTGACATATATGAGCTCAAGAACAAAATAAGAAGACATACACAAACATGAGATTGGAATCCAAATGTATTCTCATTAAAATTTGCAGGATCAATACATTATCAAACAACAAAATGCAAGGAGACAAACCCTAAATCCAAGCTCTCCCTGTTCAGTAAATTAACATCAACAATCAGGGACCAAAAAGAAAGTTTTGGAACCCTCACTAAGTCAAAAATGCTACAATATATACCCCCTAGTCATCTTGGAAACCCAAAATAGGTTGCAACAAGCTACAAATGACTAGGGTTAGGGTTTCACCCACTACACCAACTAAAACAGTCAAGAATTTATTACAGGGATGAAAACTAGTCGGTTATGCCTGAGAAAGATTTTCACTTATGATAGATCTTTGAGAAAGTACTGCAAATCATGGAAATCTATGTCAATCAGTCCTTTTAGCTGCCTGCAACATGCCTTGAGCAACAAAACCATACTTCTCCTAGTACACAAACATCATGCCACTGACCACAGAGACCCTCGGATTAGTCAACAACAATTAGTGCCACCAAACCAATCGAAATCAGCTCCAAAAACCATAAATTTTGGTATTCCTGTCGCTGGAAACCCTCTCAAAATTTGAATTCAAACTGCAATGATTATTTCTAAAGCGCCAATAGCAAATCGGTGGTCTATATTTGAATTTAGGTCAACTTTATATCATGACCATTGGATCTTGCCCTTTTCACGGGCTTTATGACTTATCTTTTAAAAAGACCCTAGTCAGATTTGGAGAATTGGCGACTGAAGGGCTCTACCAGTTTGTAGAACACTTTATGTTACCACTAAATAATTTAGCAATTACGTGACCTTCCTTTGTTGAATCACCAGCTTTTTAGAACACTGCCAATTTATTGCGCGAACAAGTGAGGACCATTAAAATCTATCGGGCCACTAAACAAATATGTCAGGACCACCAAACCTTTAGACTCCCGGCTGGGCTCGCTTTATGCCACATGTCACTACATCATTCACTGTCACTGCTTGGTCACCAATGACATAGGACCCACTCTATGTAAGCCTTCAAATCGGACGGTGGGTGCAAGATCTCATGGCTCTGACACAACCCATGAGAACTTATGCTGACCATGGATCTTGTCCTCATCACTGACCCTTCTGACAATGACCCCACCATGCTGATTCCTCGCGTCGACCAATAGAATTTGAACAACTCTGCACCACCTAGAAAATGGTCCCACTACATCATCATCCATTCCTCCAATGAAAATCATTCACGTTAGCTCCTAATGTCAGAGGACCCACCTACGTCAGTCGCCTGAGGAAAAGTAAAATCGACAGTTGTCTGAAGATCTCATGCGTTTGACACATTCCTTAAGAACTTAAGCCTGTCATCGATTCTCTGCAGATGTCAAGACCCTCTGACAAGCTGAAAACCAGGTCCCACTGACACTTGCCAAATCATCATTATGTGGACCAATCAAAAACTGCCAACTGTACACGCGTGGCATTGGATCCACTAAGAACATTATATCGCTTGGAAGATTAGAAAGATGACACATGATCTGAAAGGCTCAAAAGATTCTATGCGTTGATACGCCAACCGTCGATCTGGAATCTTAGCCGATATCATAGAGTGCGACCCCACCGTGCTGCATAGGATATCTCAACAAATGAGAAGATGCCACCTGAGCCTACCTGGCAGTGGACCCACCTGCATTGAAAGGTTACGTCATGGAAAATAATCAATGGTTGTCGTAAGATCACAAACCTCTGACAAAACCCTTGCAAACTTATGACAACCGTAGGATTAAGATGGTGTCAGAGCCGAGCCCAGGAAAGATTAAGTCGAAACATTAGAAAGAATTAAAGGCACAGGACTTAGGAAAAATTAAATCATTAGGACTTAGGAAATATTAAAGCCCGTCGGGTGCTAGACTTAGGGAAATATTAAGCACATGGACCTTTAGGAACTTAAGTGACCTAGAAAAGTAACATGAAATTAGAATAGGGCCTGGGCTTTTCTTACCAACGGCTACATTTTCAAAATTTGAACTAAGGGCTTATGCCAGAGACCTAAAAACAACTGCAGAGACCAAAAGAAAAGGGCTAGAGCCATGAAATTTTTTCAAGGTGCTAACAAGAAGCACAATAGAGGAATGGTAGGAGACTTTGGTCGAGATAAGACTATTTCCATTATCAGTAAGCATTATTATTGGCCATAGTTTTCACAAGATGTGAAGAAATTTGTACATAGTTGTTGAGTGTTCTAGATGGCTAAAGGAGTTAGTCAAAATACAAAACTTTATCAACCATTACCTGTACCATCAAGGTCCTGGGAAGATATAAGTACATATTTCTTTCTTGGCTTTTCAAGAACACAAAGAAGCAATGATTCAATATTTGTAGTCGTTGACAGGTTTTCAAAGGTGACACATTTTATTTCTTTCCAAAAGACCCATGATGCAATTCACATTGTTGATCTATTCTTCAAAGAGGTGGTAAGACTACATGGTCTACCAAAGAGTAGAGTTTCAGATTGTGATGCTTAGTTTGTTGGATATTTTTTGAGGACCTTATGGAAGAAATTGAAGACAGAGTTGAAGTTTAGTTCTGCACACCACCCACAAATTGATGGACATACTGAAATATTGAATAAGAGTCTAGGTAACCTTCTAATATGATTAGTAGGAGATAAACCCAAGGGATGAGACTTGATCCTACCATAGGAAGAATTTTCTTACATCAATTATGTGAATATGAGTTCTAGTAGATCCCCATTCCAAATTATATACAAAGGTAGTCTAAGGACTGCACCAGAATTGAGGGCGATGGATCAAGGGAACAAGACAAGTGCTGAAGTTGAAGACTTTGTAGAGCACATCAAGAGACTACATGAAGACTTGTGAGAGCACATCAACAAGATGAATATGTAGTATAAGGCTAAGAAAAATCAAAAGAGGAGGCAAAAGGAGTTTCAAGTTGGAGATGAAGTTATGGTGTACATGAGGAAAGACAAGTTCTAGTGGGAACCTACAACAAGCTAAAGATGAATAAGTTTGGTCCCTGTAAGATTCTGAAGAAGCATGGTTCAAGGAATGCATATGAGGTAGACTCGCTGGATGTAATCAATATTTCCCATGTGTTCAAAATTACAAACTTTACAAAATATTGAGAAGGTGGAGAAGAGGAGGAACTAGTATTGGAATAATGTAGCATTTCGACACCTACTTTAGAGAAGGAGATTGAAGCAATCTTGGATAGTCATGTGGAAAAGAGTACTAGAAACAGGTAATATGAAGAATATCTTGTGAAGTGGAAAGGAAGACCTGTGGAAGACTCATCATGGCTATCCAAAGTAGAGGTTGACTATTTGGGTTTTCCTCAACCAGTTGATACATGACATGGTCACTTCTCAAATTAACCTAGGTGTCTAGTGTAGGAGCATCAAATGGTGTTAGGGTAGTCCTGCATCACCCAAAAATATTTCTTTTCTGCTGTTTCTTTCCAATTTTTTTTGCATTTTTGGATACCCATTTGGAATAATTAGAGATTCCAACTCTCAGATTTCTACTACTGCATTTTTGGGTCAACTTGCTATTTTAGTAAGTTTTAATTTTAAGGTGGATGGAGACAAAAATTTAAGGGAAGATTGAAAATGGAAAATTAAGCACTTTGGCAAAATAATCAAGTCAAAATCGTTCACCATTTGAAATTTATTTAAGGTTTTAAGTTTATGAAAACTTGCCAAAAAACCTTTTGAGTTTGGTTTGAGGCACTAAATGGTCCCGTAAGGCCTAAAACATGTGCTGGACAAGCAAAGTGTGTCTATATGGGCATAGTTCACTTAGAGATCTTTTTTCATTTCTTCAAATGATGAGTCAATTGGACACATGGATAAAAAATTATACCTCCCAGAAGTTGCACAATTTTTTGAGAACTTCCCCATTTTTGAGTTTGGCTCAAATTTGAATTTCAAATTCTCTGTTTTGGCACCCAATCTCCAAATTTCAAAATGAAATATTCAAATTTTGGCTCTAAATTGGAAAACAAGTTATTTGGGACCTATCTTCAGGGTCAGAAGAGATTTTTTGGGGAAGTGAAGGTTGTATTGTGGGAAAGGCATTTTTCTAGAGTTTTTATAGTGTTATAACTTTTGAGGCATCTAGCTTGATTTTCTAGTTTGTAATGTGCATGTAATAATCTCTTCTATTAGATAATAGAAATATCTTTTTTTCATTGTGTTCTTCTGTGCCCTAGGTTCTGCCCTCATCACAATGCTACTCCATTTTTTTCCAAACTTGCACACAAAATAAATGAGGACAAGAATGTTGGGATAGGTAGACCTCCATTTTGATGTTTCTACTTCCATGGACAACCAAGATAGATAAATTGATAAATGGTAATGTAAAAACAATAAAAGAGATAACAAAAATGATATGCTATAATAGAGATAGATAAATGAAAAATATAATGGGTGAGAGAGAAAGAACTCCCCTTCAACACTAGAATGCTAGAGCTTTCTAGAGTGAAGACAAGAGAGAATCCTTCAAATGTGTGAATCTTCGACAATGTCGATGGTGTGACAAGTGAGTAGAAAGATGGTGGATAAGATGTAGAAAAATTAGTAACAAACCCTTAGGAAGAACATGAATAGAACTCAAGAGCTCAACATTTATAGAAGAGGAAGAAAATGAAGAAAAAAGGAAAGATAGAGGAAACCTAAAGACACTCTAATGTTGGTGGCTGCAAGAGTTGTTACAATGCCAAAATTAATAGGTCCAACATCTCAACGACTAACTTCAGATTGGATATTTGTGAGACACGTGTGTGAGATGTAGACATCCCCGTGGTGGAAACATGTTTGAGAGTAAAATAATCCACATGGTCAAGAAATCAAACAAAATGATGAGAAAGTAGGCCTAGTGGGAAGATGAGGTGGAATCTTAGGTGTCAAATTTGATTCAACTAAAACAAAGGCACTATGTAATGTCAAATTGCATGCGGTGAAATTTACTATTGGCACTCTCAAAATCTTGAGATTATTATGGTTTAAATTTTTGAAGTAGTCCTTGCATGTGAGTTGAGATGCCTTGTTTTGGCATTAAAGCATTCAAGGATGAAACATTGCCTGATGTGAAGAATATTAAATAAAATATTGGCAAGAGGCAATATTGAATAATGTGGGTTATCAAGTAAGAAAAATCAGATGGCAGTGAAGCAAATTTTATTCGATAAGGCTAGCCATAGAAAGGATTTTCATGTGGGGTCCAGTATCTAGTATCAAGAAAACCACAGTTTTGAATAAGATAAAAAAATACTATGCCAAAGCTTCAGGCTATTGGAAAAGGAATCAGCTGCTGGGACCCATTTTCCTTGAGCATTAAATAAAATCAGGTTTTTGATGAGGTTCTTCATGTCGAAAATCCGATAGGTTGATGACACGTTTGAACTTCAAGGATACAATAAATCCTTTAATATAGAGAATTGATGCTCAGGGTGATGAACTAAAATTGATTTAGAACTTGATTGAAGAATCTGTGATTTAAGATCATTGAGCTGATTGATTAGATATGTAATATGATTAAATTAGTATTATGTTGTCATTGATGTTAACTAGTTTGACAACACTTATCTTGTAAGTTACTTTATTGAAACATCTGTAGTAAAGGAGTGAAAAAGATGAAGTACAAAAATATCTACACGAGGAAGATGGATATGACAGATGAGGACAAAGAATACATTGAGTAACTTGTTGATGAGTCTATGACCTTATGATATTGACTTGATTATGTTTCATTCATCTATGATGAGGAAAAGAGTTGAAAGACACAAAGCAGTGTTGTCAGTTGATGAAGCATTTCAGTGTACACTGACGAAGTGTAGTGTATACCTAGCATAGTGTAAACCGAACTTGTGTTCACCAATGCATTTCTTTGTTAACTGAGTAGAACAAAGCAACTAAATGACTAGCTTAGCCGACAAGATTGATGACTTGGAAAGTGTATGATTTCGAGGTAACAGATAATGTTTGTTACACAGATCGACGACTAACAAAATTTAGGAAAGATCTAAAGGATGAGAATCAAACGTGTTATTGACACATCAACCGAGGTATGTTTAAGCGACAAAATCAACGAAGATGATTAAGCGGCAAAATCTGATGGAGCAGAAGAAAATGGTTTACTTGTCTATATAAGAGAGTGTAGATTTCATAGTGAATGTAATGCTGGAAGGAGGAGACTACAAAATTATCGCGTGAACAAGTTTTCATGCATACTTGATCAAACTAGTTAGTGAGAATCGAACTGCAGAGTTTTTACCGAGCGACATGAAGCTATTACCAAGTGATAGTAAGTTATTGAACATTGATTGGAACATAATTGATTTAATGATCAGAGGATTGAATGAGCTTAATATTGATTTGTACATCTGCAATTGAAGTTGTATTAAGGCAAATCACCTATTGTTACATTTTAACCATTGTACAAAGTCAAATCTCTTAATTGAGTGGACTAAGAAAGTCTTTTATGTATCATTTATAGAATGAACATTGTTATCCTATCAACCCCAGAGTGACTATTGGTTGGATGATAACGGTTGGTCTAAGGTCACACCTAATAGTGTGTTTGTAACCTTTAATAGGGTTGGGTCTTCACCGACCTCACTTTAGAAGAGTGAATATTTTTGAGTTGCCAATCCTAGGTGGTTTTTCCCTTCACAGGGTTTCCACGTTAAATCTCTTGTGTTATGTGTTGATTGTGATATTTGTTTGATGTCATATTTTCATGTTGCATATTTGATTTTATCGGTAACTACTATATGTTTTAGACTGGTAATTAGTAAAAGCATAGACAATACAATATTTTAAGTTACCGAGTATCAGAAGTTTTAAGTATTTGATTTTGGATTATACATTTTGTATTGGGATACTGGATAACTGATTCACCCCCCTCTTAGTTATTCTAACAATTGGTATCAGAGCATTGGTTGCTTAGAATAGAGTTTTAAGGACTTCAGTACAAAGATCTCAAAATGTATAAGAGGTAGGTGCCAAAGCTGAACAAAGAGAACTTCATAGTATGGCAAAGCCGGATGAAGCTGCACATATCTAGAATTGGGAATTCTGCACTAGAATTGATGGAGAATGACTATATAGAACCGACCACTGGTCCCCTAACACTTGATCAACAAAGAGAAAGGCATGAACACAATGTTACTATGATGGAGATTGCTGCTGCCTGTATCGATGCCAAATTTGAAGATATTAAAAACTGCACTATTGCAAAAGCCATGTGGGATAAACTTTCTCAAGTTTACAATGGAGATGTGAATGTCAAAAGAGCCTAAGCAGAAAGCTTAAGGGGCATATTCGATGATATGAAGATGAAGGAAGGTGAGAATATTGTGCAATACACAAATAGACTGAAAGAGGTAGTACATGCTATTAGAGCATCTGATGGAGTTATTAGTGAAGAGACAGTTGTAAGCAAAGTCCTCAAAACCTTATTGCTAGTTTACGCAATTAGAATATCTGCTATTCATGAAACAAGGTCTGCAACTGGTAATGTCCTTACACTTGACAATCTAATTGGTAAACTTACAACCTTTGAATTAAATGACTTTGACAACAGTGTTGTTTCATCTGTGGAATCCATTTTCATGTCTTCTCTGAAGATTGATAAGTCTAGCAGGAATAATAAGAATGATGATAGTGACAACAATACCGAAGATGAGCTTGATGAACTTGAAGCTCTTATGGGCAGAAGATTACCCAAAGGTAAAGGAAGGTATAGAGGTAAGCTACCTTTGGAATGCTTTAACTATAAAGAGGTTGGCCACATCACTGCTAGATGTCCAAATAAGAAAGATGATGAAAGAACCAAAGGCCGATCTGAAGGAAGCTATGGGAGAAGAGTCAATAGAGGCTACCAACACAACATAGATAATCGAGATGGTAATGATAAAGGAAAAAAGGTATGTTACATAGCTGAAAATAATGAATCTGGATCTGATTCTGATGATGATGTAGAAGTTGTATTTGTTGTTATGAAAGATGACTCAAAGGAAGAAGAAAAACATGTAGAAACATCGCTGATATCTAAAGTTAACAAAAATAATACATGGATCATAGACAGTGGCTGTACACATCACATGACTGGTGATGAAGATAAATTTGATCAACTTGAAGAATACAATGGAGGATCTATTAAGATGGGTAATGACACACCCTGTATGGTAAGAGGTAAAGGATCCCTAATGATAAATGATAGGATAAAATGTGAAAATGCTTATTGGGTAGATGGATTGAACTATAACTTGTTAAGTGTGGCACAACTGAACAATTCAGGTCACCGAGTTTCTTTTGAGAGAAAGAAAGTGAAAATCTTTGATGATGGTGGAAGCTTAGTTGGAGCTGGTGCACAATCAAGAGGTAATCTATTTTATCTTGATACTGATGAATCTTCTTGCATGATGTTGAAAAATGAAGATGCTTGGTTGTGGCATAAAAGGTTATGCCATGTGAATTTTGATAACATGATTAAGATCAGTAAAAGGAAAAGAGTTAGAGGTCTGCCTAACTTGTCAAAACTTGATCATGTTATGTGTCATGAATGTCAGAAAGCTAAGATGACTAAATCTAGTTTCAAAAGCAAGGATTATTCAACAAAGAAGATACTTGAGTTGGTTCATACCAACTTGTGTGTTCCTATGAGAACTCAAAGTTATTATGGTGATAGATACTTTATTCTTTTTGTTGATGACTATACTAGATTGATGACTATTGTGTTCTTGAAAGAAAAATTTGAAGCATTTTAGATGTTTAAGTGGTATAAAGCAAAGGTAGAAAAAGAGACTAGTAAAGAATTGAATTGCCTAAGATCTTATAAAGGAGGTGAATTTATCTTTGATGAATTTACTAATTTCTGTAATGAGCATGGTATTAAAAGACAGGTCTCTGCACCGAGGACACCTTAGTAGAATGAGATTGCTGAAAGAAGGAATAGGTCAATAGTTGACTGTACAAGAACACCGATGCTGCAAAAGAATGTTGCTCAGACATACTAGAGGGAAGCTGTCAGTACAACTGTTTATGTTTTGAACTGAGTACAATTGAAGAAGGACACTAACAAGACATCCCATGAGTTTTGGTTTGGACACAAACCTACTGTAAGTTATTTTAGGATTTTTGGAAGCAAATGTTTTATTCTAAAAGATGAGAGAAATGAGAAGTTTGACTCAAAAGGTAATGAAGGGATATTTCTAGGATATTCCAATAAAAGAAAAGCATATAAGTGTCTGAATAAAACTACTAATAAAATGATTGAAAGTACTAATGTCTGAGTTGATGAGTTTGATGAAAAGAATGTAGAGGAAAGTACAAAAGAACTGAAAGACTATGGTAGATTCACTTACATTGAACACCCAAAGTATCTACCAAAACCGCAGCCTATGATAACCGGTCAGCAGGAAAACAATACAGAAGAACACGAAAGAGAAACTGATGAGAAGGATGGACCTACCAAGCAAGAAAATGAACCTACACAAGATGAACAAGAAAGAAGAGACAAAGTACTGGCAAGATTTTTTAGGAGACATCATCCTGAGACACAAATTATTGGAGACAGACAAGCTGGCATGCAAACAAGGAGTAAGACAAGACAAGGTACATGTCTAGTTTGTGATTATGAACCGAAGAATGTAAAAGTTGCATTAGAAAATGATGAATGGGTTAATGCAATGAAAGAGGAAATAGAAAAAATAGAGAAGAACAAAACCTAGACCTTAGTACCTAGACCTAAAGATAAGAATTTTATCAGTACTAAGTGGATATTCAGGAACAAGCTGAATGAAAATGGAGAGGTAAAAAGGAACAAAGCTAGATTGGTATGCAAGGGATATGCACAGGAGGAAGGAATTAATTATGGTGAAACATTTGCACCTATTGCTAGATTAGAAGGAGTTAGATTGTACTTGCATATGCTGCACACAAGAAATTCAAAGTTTATCAAATGGATGTTAAGTCAACATTTTTGAATGGAATACTTGAAGAAGAAGTCTACATAAAACAACCAGAAGGGTTCATTGATCCAGACAACAAAGACATGGTATGTAGATTACATAAAGCTTTGTATGGTTTGAAGCAAGCACTGAGAGCCTGGTATGAGAGGTTGCATACTTATTTGTTAAGTATTGGATTTATTAGAAATAGTGAGAACAACAATTTGTACATGAAAGGAGATACTGATGATACTATTCTTATTGCTGAGATATTTTTGGATGATATTATTTTTGGAGGTCAAGATAACATATGTAAATCTTTTGCTGATGAGATGAGAAAAGAGTTTGAAATTTCTATGTTTGGAGAGATTGAGTTCTTTCTAGGACTACAAGTGATTCAACAGAATGATGAGATATTCATCACACAATCTAAATACATAAAGGAAGTATTGAGAGCATTTGGCATGGAAGATGCTAAACCTGTGGGAACACTGAAGGCTACTGGATGCAAATTGACTAAGGAAGATGAAACTACAGAGGTAAACCAGACACTGTATTGATCTATGATTGGTAAGTTAATGTATGTAGTTCATAGTAGACTAGATATAGCACATGCTATGGGAATTATTGCTAGATTTTTTACAAACCCTAGAGAATCACACATGATTGCTACAAAGAGAATCTTAAGATACATGAAGAAAATATAAGATTATGGATTATGGTATCCTAAGGAAGGCAAGTTTGAATTGAAGGTTTATACCAATGCTGATTGGGCTGGAAATGTGGATGATAGAAAAAGTACCACCGGAGGAGCATTTTTCTTTGGTGAAAGACTTATTACATGGACAAGTAAGAAGTAGGCTTGCATTTCTCAGTCTACAGTTGAAGGAGAGTATGTTGCTGTTGCTATGAACTGTTCAAACATTGCATATATTAAGCAAGTTTTGGAAGGTATGAATGAGGTAATCACTAAGCCGATGATTATATACTGTGATAACACAAGTGCAATTAATATTTCAAAGAATCCAATGATGCACTCTAAGACAAAGCATATATCTATTAAGTATCACTACTTAAGAGAACAAGTACAGGAGAATCAAGTGAAGTTAGAATTTGTTACATCAAAAGAACAACTTGCAGACATATTTACAAAGGCTCTACCGAAGGATACATTTGAGTACTTAAGGACTAGACTAGGGGTCTATCCCCTATCTACCGGTCACTAATGTGATTTGGATGTTGCATTAGCCTAATCTTATCAGAAGATCATTCATGTTGATGCATCATAGTTCGCACTTTGGATCATGTTCAAGGTTGTGATAAGTTTGGAGAACTAAAACAGATTGGGATATCAGTATATGAAGATACAAAAAATGCATTGGACAACAAAGAGTTACTTGGCTAATAAAGAGTAGTGTGTTTATTTGTTTCTTTGGAATTGTTGTCAAAGGGAGAGATAAACCATATGAAACAATATACACCAATGAGAACTATCTAAGGGAGAGATAATTTGGAAGAAATGAAGAACATTGAAGATTAGTTACTGAGAACAGAAGCAGGAACCTCAGAGTTGAAAAGATCATATTTGCAAAATGTCAAAGCTGCATTGGTAATGCTATTGAAGTAACGTAGTGATTAAACATATTAAGCTAAGGGAGAGCTTGTAAAATATTTGTTCACAGAGTTGTAGAATACATGTTTGGTATGTGTATGGTATATTTCATATTACTTGAGTTGTCATCAATGCCAAAGTGAGAGATTGATGAACTACAACTGATTTAGAACTTCATTGAAGAATTTATGATTTAAGATCATTGAGCTGATTGATTAGATATGTAATATGATTAAATCAATATTATGTTGTCATTAATGTCAACTAGTTTGACAACACTTATCTTGTAAGTTACTTTACCAAAACATCTGTAGTAAAGGAGTGAAAAAGATGAAGTACATAAATATCTACATGAGGAAGATGGATATGACAGATGCAGACAAAGAATACATTGAGTAACTTGTTGATGAGTCTATGATCTTATGATATTGAATTGTTTATGTTTCATTCATCTATGATGAGGAAAAAAGCTGAAAGACACAAAGTTGTGTTGTCGGTTGATGAAGCATTTCAATGTACACCGATGAAGTGTAGTGTATACCAAGCACAGTGTAAATCGAGCTTGTGTTCACCGACACATTTCTTTGTTAACCGAGTAGAACAGAGGAGCTAAATGACTAGATTAGCTGATAAGATTGATGAGCTGGAAAGTGTATGATTTCGAGGTAATAGATAATGCTTGTTACACAGATCAACGACTAACAAAATTCAAGAAAGATCTAAAGGATGAGAATGAAACGTGTTATTGACACATCAGCCGAGGTATGTTTACGTGGAAAAATCAATGAAGATGATTAAGCGACAAAATCTGATGGAGTAGAAGAAAATGGTTTACTTGTCTATATAAGAGAGTGGAGATTTCATAGTGAATGTAATGTCAGAAGGAGGAGACTACATGAATTATTGCATGAAAAATTTTTCATGCATACCTGATCAAAATAGTTAGTGAGAACTGAACTGTAGAGTTTTTATAGAGCAACATGAAGCTATTATCGAGTGACAGTAAGTTACTGAAAATTGATTGGAACATAATTGATTTAACGATCAGAGGATTGAATGAGCTTAACATTGATCTGTACATCTACAATTGAAGTTGTATTAAGGTAGATCACCTACTGTTACATTTTAACCATTGTACATAGTCAAATCTGTTAACCAAGTGGACTGAGAAAGTCTTTTATGTATCATTCATAGAATGAACATTGTTATCCCGTCAACCCTAGAGTAACTATTGGTTGGATGATAATGGTTGGTCTAAAATCCTCTAACAAGGTCACACCTAACTGTGTGTTTGTAACCTTTAACAGGGTTGGGTCTTCACCGACCTCACTTTAGAAGAGTGAATATTTTTGGGTTGCCGGTCCCAGGTTGTTTTTCCCTTCACAGGGTTTCCACGTTAAATCTCTTGTGTTATGTGTTGATTGTGATGTTTGTTTGATGTCATATTTTCATGTTGCATATTTTATTTGATCGGTAACTACTATATGTTTTAGACTGGTAATCGGTAAAAGAATAGATAGTACAATATTTTAAGTTACCGAGTATCAGAAGTTTTAAGTATTTGATTTTGGATTATACATTTTTTATTGGGACACTAGATAACTGATTCAACCCCCTCTCAATTTTGATTACATAAAAATAGGTTTTGAAAGGACTTGAAACCTTTTACAAAAGGATAAAAGATAAAACAATTAAGCTCCAAGAGGGCAAGTGCAACAACACCAAAAAACACAACACAACCGATTCCTTAAACAAAAAGAACAACCAAAAGACAAAGGACATAAAAAAGGAAGGCAAGACAACAAGATGCTGTCTAGACACATTTCATCAGTTCTGCAACCTGATCAGCAAGAATCTGCATGTTTGCAGCAGACAACTTCCAATCTTCCATGTCGTTCTTGTTGTCATCCTCCATCTTCTTGAACCTGGATCTCATACGCCTGCTGGGCCCCTGATCCTCTTTAGTCTCTATGATCTCTTGGTTCCCTTTCCCATTATCAAACTTGTCAACTAGGATCTTCACATGCTCATTTGAAGCCTTGAGGACAACAAAACTCTATTCTGCAATATTCCCCATAGTCTTCTCCAGCT
This sequence comes from Chamaecyparis obtusa, assembly GCA_027943335.1. Taxonomy (NCBI): domain Eukaryota; kingdom Viridiplantae; phylum Streptophyta; class Pinopsida; order Cupressales; family Cupressaceae; genus Chamaecyparis; species Chamaecyparis obtusa. Next base: position 157,341 of record BSBK01002385.1, read on the forward strand.
TGTCAATTCTCTTTTCCATAGTCTCAACTTTCCTGGTTATAACATTACTGCTTTGAATTTTCTCCTCCAAGGTAGTGAGTTTGTCATTGAAGGAAGCAACATTCTTAGCTCTAGCGACAATGTCAGTGAGCTCATCAATTGTCTGGCCCATGGTTTTCTCCCCCAAGTTCATCCTTTTAAGAACCCCCGTCTCTTTTTGCAACTGATGGATGTTGGTCTTAATCACAGTGATATCATTTTTCATTATGCTAAGGGTAGATAAGAAGGTCAAGGACCCCAAATTCTCAAAATCCTTGTTCCTCCCCTCATTATTCTCAAGACCCCTATTCTCTTCCTCCATGTTCTCCTTAGGATTCTCCACCTTCTCCTTCTTCAAGTTGGCCTTGTCCTTCTCATACCCATCTTTCTCTATATTAGTCACATCCTGTGCAACCTCTTGCAGGAGTTTTTCCTCAACCCAAACGTCTTTACCGGTACCCCCACTCTCCTCCACAACAGGGTTGTTATCCACATGGTTTTCCTGATCATTGTTTCCTAGGGAAGAAGAACCCTCATTAGAGGATATGAAAAATCTTTTCACAACTTTCTTCTTCCTAGTTTTTGTTCTGGTACGATTGCCTAAAGGTTCCAGTCTCTTTTTCCCTTGCTTCTTGGAACTCTCCTCCCTTCTCTCTTCTTCCTCAACTTCCATATCCATAGTAGAATCGTCCATCTTCCTTTTCTTTTTATTTTCCTTAGGGATGACCTCCTGGTAATCCTTAGAATCCTCCTCTTCATCTTCCGTATCTTCCATAAAAGGCTCCTCAGACTCTTTCCCATCAGTGTCATAGTCCTCTAGGGCTTTTCTGTTAAGCCGGGTTCTTTCCACCTTCTTCAATTTCAACACCTCAAAAATGAGCACCATGAGCCCTTCATGGTAGGCATGATCACCCTCTGGGTCCCTTTGCCAGTGAAGGAGGGACGCATTCAAAGAACTTAGCAATTAAAAAGGGAAATTAATCTTAAGCCCATGCCTAAAGTGGTTCAAAAGAGTAAGATGGTGGTTGTAGATTTTAGTATACCGACCATCTAGGGTAATGTAGCCTATAATAACAAATAAGACAAGGCGCCAAGGCCTGGAAATGAACTTAGGGTTAAAGGATGAATTGTCCACCTTAACCATACGGTTTCTCTCCTTCTTTGTGGGTGCAAAAGCCTCCAACACTTTGTCTGAAATCTTCCTATCCCTGTAGAAGTTGATGCCCTCAGTCATCAAGCTAGTCGCTTCAGCAATCACTTCCTTAGTCACCTCCATACTTTGTGTGTCAACCATAACACTCCCCTTATTCCATGTTTTGATGAAATTTCTAGTCACCGCGACTTTCCCTCCATGCAATCTCTCCAAAAAATTCGCTAGCCCCCTTCTTTGACAATTTTCCATATCTCCTTGTTCTGTTTCCAGTCACTATAGTCCGCTGGCTCGCATCTCCTTTTCTTGCCTCCCATGGCTATGTAAGATAGCAGAAAGTCTTTGTCTAGATGAATCCCCACTCTCTGCAACTTTTCCTTCGAGCTATAATAAACACTATTAATGTTATGCACAACCCACAAATCGTGCCAAAGGACCCCAATAATTATCTTGAAATCAGGCCACTGTCCTTCATGATGGTCGCACAAATTGTTGCACTCAATACTCATTAATGATTTCTTCATTCAAAATGTGTTGCTTACTCCTTGTCCTCTCCTTGTTAATTAATGATGATCCATCACAAGGGATGTTCGAACCATCACTCCATTCAATTTCCACTTGGCTTTTACAAGACATGTTCGCAGCCCAGTCAGCCACCAAATTTGTCTCCCTGAAAACGTGGGTTATCATGCATTTTTCAAAGGTATCAATAATGTTTTTAGCCTTGCTTATAACATTGTCTATAGTCCACAAAGGGGTCATGGAATTCTTCAAAAATTAACAATACTTAGGGAATCCCCTTTAATCCATATTTTAGTATAGCTCTTCCTTTTGGCTAGTAACAACTCATAGAGAGCAGCATTAGCTTTCGCCACCTGATTAGTGTTGAAGCCTATAGGAATTGCCATAGCCCCTTTGCAGTTCCCAAACTCATCTCTGATAACCATTCCACAGCCAACAATTCCAGGGTTGCCTTTCGAGGCACCATCAAAGTTGATTTTGACCCATCCATTAGGAGGACAGTCCCACCTAGCCTCTTCCCTCAAATTTCTTTGGATGTTTAGAACCTTCCTTCCTTCAAGCTTCCACTTCTTATAAACTTTGGCCTCCCACTCATTCTTCTGTTCTTGATAGTTCTTAATCAACCCCAAGTTTTCCAATAGGGCACTCTTAATCTTGTGAAAAATACTATCCCAATTGGACTCCTTATCCCTAAAAATTCTTTCATTCCTTTCTTTCCAAACCCCCTAGCACAAAAAGGGTAGGAAGAAATTCCAAAAGGAGATTAAAAAGTTGTTGTTAGTCGGTGGTTTCCAACACAAAAACAACTCCTGAATGTTATGAGGAAACACCCACTCCATATTCATCAGATCAAATAAATTTTCCCATATTTGACTAGTAAAAGGATAATGAATTGTCATATGGTTGATATTCTCCTCATCTTTTTTGTAGAGACAACATCTATTAGTTAAAACAAGGCCTCTTTTCCTAAGATTGTCAATTGTAAGAACTTTATCCTGCAATAAGATCCAAAAAAAACATTAATTTTAGGAGTTAATCCCTTGAACTAGGCTTTGGCCCAACAAGGTTCAGGACTATCTTCAAAGTTCTGTATGTATAGGGATGAAACCAAAAACAAGCCATTAGTACTATATCTCCAAATAATGGTATCCTTATCATCAATAAGAACAACAACATTCAGAAGGTTATTCAAGCCCCTGAGGGAAGGATCAAACCTAGACAAATCAGTCCATTTACCTTCCCCCCAATAGTTCTCCACTTGAGTGCCCAAGATTTGTTTACAAAGGATAGAAATTTCATTCCAGGTAGGAACCTCCTTTAGGGGTTTATCAAGTAGCCATATGTCATCCCAGAAAAGAATTTTATTACCATTACCAACCTTCCACTTCACCACCTTCTTTATCATTTCCTTCCTTCTAAGCGTATTGCCCCAAATACATGAACCTCCTTGGGAAGATTCAGAGTTTAAGAAATTAATGAAGTCAGAGCTGTCCCTATTATATTTATTGTGCCATATGGTGCTCCATTCTCCCGAGTTCTTGAACATTCTCCAAAGGAGTTTAGCCATGAGATACTCATTTATACTTCTTATAGTGCGGAGACCAAGACCCCCTTTCCTAGTTGGTTTACAAACCTTCTCCCATGCAATAAGAGCCATCCTTTTCTTTTTTTCAACTCCGGACCATAGGAAGTTCTTTTGGATTTTCTCTATACTTTCAGCAAACTTCTTAGGTATTTTGAAAAGGCTCAAAGCATAGAGAGGAATACTTTGAAGGGAAGCTTTGAGGACAACAATCTTGCTGGCCTGGCTAAGAAGAGCAGCCTTCCACCTTGGAAGACTTTTGTGAAATTTGTCAATCATATCCCGCCAAAAAGAATCTGGAGGATTGAGGCATAGAGGTAAACCAAGATAGGACCCTGGGAGACACTCCACCTCAAAACCAAGAATTCTTTTTAGCCTCTCTTGTCTTTTTTCAGGCACATTGATGAAAAAAATAGAACTCTTATTCCAGTTAATACTCTGACCCGTAGCACTAGCATAGTTGTCAAGGGATTTTTTAATGGTTTTGCCATTTTTGATAGAGGCTTCACCCATTATTATGGAATCATCCAAAAACTATTGATGCGAGCACATCAAGTCCTTGGAGGAAGGTTTCAAACCCCTGAATTCACCTCTATTAACCAGACTGCCAATGTTTCTACCCAAACATTCTACCAAAATAACAAAAAGAATAGGAGAAAGGGGATCCCCCTATCGAAGACCTCAAGAAGAATTGAAAAAAGGGGTAGGAGAACCAGTCACGAGAATAGAGAACATGGTAGAGGAAACCAAGTAGTGAATAAGGTTTCTACTTCTTTTATTAAAACCAAAAGCCTCTAGAGTAGCCAACAAAAAATCCCAGTCAACCCTATGATAAGCTTTGGACAGATCAAGTTTCAACAAAAAGCCTTCCTTCTTTGACATATTCAGAGAGTGTATATTTTTATGGACTGAGATGATTGAGTCCAGAATCTGCCTCCCGGGGACAAAACCATTCTGCTATCCAGAAATAATAGAAGGAAGAAAAGTGAGAATTCTAGAAGGATTTTAGAAATTATCTTATACACTGAGTTACATAAACTGATGGGTCTGAATTGGTCCATACTATCAGCCCCAATTTTCTTTGGAATCAGAGCTATAAAGGTACCATTCAATTCCTTGAGAATCCTTCTAGCCCCAAAAAATTCCTTGACAACATTAGAAACGTCATCTTTCAGAATCCTTCAGTACTTTTGAAAGAAGAAATGAGGATAACCATCGGGACCAGGGGCTTTATCTCCATCAAAGGAGAACATAGCCTTTTGAATCTCATCCATAGAAGGTATAGTAGTAATAACTCTATTGTGAGCATCATTTAGGATACGGGGTATACCATCCAACAACTTAACTTGGCACTCCAAATCTAGGTTCTCATCTTTCTTTAGAAGCTCTCCAAAGAAATTGTTGGCCTCACTTTTGAAATCCTCCTCCTTCTCACTAATGGTTCCATTGACCAGTAGTCTAGAGATTTTATTACTCATTCTATGTTTCACTATGGTCATGAAGAAATATTTAGAATTCCTATCCCCTTCCTTTAAGAACAACTTTCTTGACCTTTGCCTCCAAAAGCATTCTTCTTTTGAGATAATATCATGATATTCCATTAGTTTGGTATCTTCCTCCTTTTTGGTATGCCAATTGTATCCATCTTTCTGAATGCTATCCTGGATCTCTTTTAGTTCTTTAGCAATTTTCTTTTTATTGGTAAAAATATTTCTGAAAGTTTCCTTATTCCATTTTTTGATGTTGTCCTTGACATTTTTCATTTTCTTAACAACTCTGAACATTGTCATTCCTTCAATCCTAATACTCCACCAAACCTCAATCAACCTTTCAAGGTTAGGGTGGATAGTCCACATTTTCTCAAATCGGAAAGGATAATTTCTTCTCAAGCCATTGAATTCAGCTCTTATGGTTATCAGAAAGTGATCTGAGCTAGCTTTGATATATGTAGATAAGGCACAAGAATAATGGTTTAACCAAATGCTACTAACAAGAGCTCTATCAAGCCTAAATTGAATAAGCTCATTTCCCTCTCTCCTGTTGGTCCAAGTATAGTTAATACCCTGCAAGTCTATGTCATGCAACTCTTGACTATCAATAAATTCCATAAGATCAGTTTTGCTATCCAGATTGGGTTGACCACCTCCAAATTTTTCATTTTCCTTCAAAGGAGTATTAAGGTTCCCCATAATGATCCAACCATCATTAGCAAAATCTCTCCTAAAACCAAAAACTTCTCTCCAGAAAGATTTCCTACCCCACCTGGTGTTTGAAGCATAAATATTAGTCAAAACCCAAGAAGTACCATCCTTGATATGCCAAAATCTAATATTAGTCACATTATTGCCACCGAATAACACTTCCCCTTTGATAACATTACAATTCCAGCTAGTCACAATCCCCCTCGAGGCACCATCCGCATCACTACCATGGGACAAACCATTGCAAAAAAATTGGATTTTCTCCACTTTGTCCTTAGACATCTTCGTCTCCTATAGAAGAACAATATCAGGCTTGTTATCTCTGATCATGTTTTTGACCATAGCTTGCTTATGAGGATTATTTAATCCTCTTACATTCCAGGATATAAACTTCATTGTTTAAGGAATGGGCCAGACTCCAGGATGGTTTTTTGACTACCATCCGGTAAACACTTACTGGTCTCAAGTGCTCACCTTTTTTGATTCGAGGGTCATCCCGAGGAAACATGGGGAGCCCTCACATCTCCAAACTTTTTTCTTCTAGTGCTTCTGAGGGTTGAGGAGACATTCTTCATCTATCCTCCGTTTTTGTTAGTAAATTTCTTAGCATTTTTAACTATCTTTTTCTTCTCCATTTTGGACCATCCCTCTTCATTCAATTCTTCTGATCCCAAAAGGGCCTCCGTTAAATCTACCACATCACTCCACTTAGCAGATTTAGAAGGATATGGTGTTGCCTTATCTGATCCCCCCAGAGTGCCAAAGGTCTTCTGAGACCTATCCTTTGAGCAGCCCAGAATCGGGTAGACTTGGGCATCCTGCCATATTACCAAACTCTGAGAGGGGGGTAAGAAGCCATAACCTCCCAACATCTCTTTCTCGAATAGGCCAACATCAAAGTTATTATTACCCTCTTTTGTCCCCAGGGGCCTGCTCTGGATATGTCTAGAAACTGAATCATTAGAGCTTTTAGTTATGGATTCCTTTAAAACTTCAGTGCTACCTTCTAATTTCTGCTCAGAATATGAATGAGATGTGTCACAACCTTCAATAGACATACCCTTCCCATTCACCTTTCCTTCTTTCTTCTCATTAATACTACTCCCCACCGAGTTCATTCCATCCACAATCTTCTTTACCCATATCTTTTTCATTTTTTTCTTTTGGGGTATCATCTTTGGACACTGTTTCGCCCAGTGGCCTATTTTATTGCAATGAAAACAAGCAAAGGGTGTAGATTCATACTCTATCTTCTGGACCCAGGAGCCAAGTTTAGATTGAAGAGTGATAGATTCCAGCATATCCACTCCTTGCTGCACCCTAACACAGATCCTAGCATATGTAAGGTGTCTTCTAGAGATCGTGACAGGATCCAAAGACAAGAGTTCCCCAAAGACATTAGCAATGCCCTTAAATATGTCTTCCATCCAAAACTCAAGAGGCAAGTCCGAAAGAGTTATTCTAACACAAGGTGCCAATAATCAGAAATAGAAGCAAAGTAGGGGAAATCCCAAAATTTTGAATGAGAAGACGGGCCAATGCTTTAGAGAAGAGAATTGGCATTCAGGGTGCAAGTGATTGGGAATAAAAGAAAATGAAGTGAAATCCCTAAATCTAAATCAGAAATAGAACCAGAGTAGGTGAAATCCTGAAACTTCAAAAAGAGGAGTGGGGTCCATACTTTAGAGAAGAGAATTGTCATTTGGGGTGCAACTATTTGGGATTAGAAGCAGAAAAGGGGAAATCTTTAAATTTCGAAGGGAAGCTTTTATAGTACATCATCCGTAGGATAATGTAGGAGGTAAGTGGATTGTGAGCTTGAGAGTGCTAGGTGTTGAAATTATGTGGTCTCATGATCCCAGTTGACAAAGAGTTGTAAATATACCTAGAATTTTGACATGTGGCGAGTGTGGATGAATTGGCCGCAGACTCAGAGGTGATAGGTGGCGTGATCTCATGATCCCGTAATCAGAATGCCAAGGAGAGAGAAGACACCTCAGGAACATGATATTGTGCCACATTTATCTAGACAAAATGTGACTGTGAGATTATATTAAGTATATACATCGTGCAACCAAAGGGCTTATCATTCAACACACATTTTAAGTCAACAAAGATCTTTTAAATGACAAATAAAGTTGCTCGGCGGTTAGTATCCCTATGAATCCTCCATGCCAGTTAATTTACTATAGAGATCAACGACTTTCATGATACCATGAACCAAGATGCTTGATTGTTATTCACCATGGGAGCATGGCATGTTGACGCATGGTAGGGCCGATTGGTGAGCGAGGAGGTGTGCTGGTCAATTTGTGTGCTAGGTTTGTAAAGGTGGATCTAAGGGCCAGTCAAAATCTTCCATGTGGTAGTCAGGGAAGTGAATCAATGCTTCATTAGATACACTCCATTCAAAAGAAAGTCTGATGAGGTAATGAATTTTGATTGGCCAATAGAGGACGAGTACAATGAGTGGATGCAGATGTATGCAGATGTATGCAAAGGAGTGGAAGTACTATGTCATAATGACAGTTTTCTAGTGTTACATCATTTTGAAAAGTCAATACAACACTTGATGTTCTATTGAGCAGTCATGAGTTTGATTCATAAGTCTACGCCAACAGGGACGTGCTTGAAGATGCCTAAAGAATACTCTTTTATTTCTATTACTATCTTGTAGTATCTGAAGTTTCCTCCTGCTCAAGAATGTAAAATTTTGACAAATGTCATCTCTAGTCCGTAGCTTATTGCTACCCTCATTTTTATAAAAGGGTAATCAAAGCCATGAGAAAGGGTTCCCTCTTGGGTTTCCTTTAGGGTTATGAAAGTTTTGGAGTTTTTCCAAGCTTTAGGGTTCCAGTAGAAAGTTCTTCTAGGTAGGATCAATTTTTTAAATCTTCTAGAGAGAAAGTATTGCGTGAATCTAGGTTGATTCTTTTTGTTGGTTTTTGGGTATACTTCAGTTGTATCTATGTTATATGTCAGCGATAGCTTAGTTTTTTCAATGAAATATAATACTGATTCAGATCTCTCCAGTGTATGACTCAGTTAAGTCTTAAATAGAATAAAATAAAGAGTTAAACCATTTAGTGTCTTGTTGTGAGACATGTAATTATCTTTTCATGCTTTAATTCAAAGAGTTAATTGAAATGCTTGATAGGAGTTGTAGACTTGTTCGGCTTGTGTAGGGATTTTGATAAGTAGGTTGGGTTGGGATTACTGTTAAAGAACATTGCAAGGCAATTTTCTTAGATCTTAGGCTATTGATGAAACTCTGTTATATAATGTTGTATTTATGATGACTCAATTTCCCAATGGGATGAGGCACTGATCTCAACTAATTGTGGGATTTACATGTGTTTTGCTGTTCTTTTCCAAGTGGTCCTTGCTGAAAAGATTTGATTAAATCACAAAATATCTTTATTTTTATGTTTTGTAATTGCCTTACCTAGATCTCATGCTCCATTTAGGTCAATGTTCAATGGGTAGCTAGCCATTACCTAGTATCCCCCTATTATGTTGATGCCTCATATGAGATCATTTTCTTAATGTTAATTCTAGTTGTGAGCCTTTAGGGTGTGTATTAGAGGGCATCAAAGGACTACCCACCTTGATTTGTAGAGCCTAAAGTGTAGAAGGGTTTACTAGATCCTTGTCAGTTGGTCCAAGTCTCTGAGGTTTTTGATTATTGGAGTTGGCTTCTCCACAGGAAATTGTAAGATCAACTTGGTAGCTATTTAGTAGCATGAACCTTTTCAGGAACCAACAAAATGGCAAATCCACTGGGGAAATGAGAGATGTAAAAGTCTTGTTGAACCTATTAAAATCTTTGGTATAAATTATAAAATCATATTTCCCAGTTATGCAACCCATCTGATTCAACCAACAAAATGGAGACTCAATTGGGGAAGAAATGTTAAAGAACTTATGATTTACATCTAAGTTTCTAGTGAGTTTCTCCTTTCTTTGATTAATTTGTCCCAGGCTATGCGGTGTCATAGAGTCATGTATTGTATTGAAATTTGCAGCTCCTTGTCAAGTGTGTAAATCTCCAAGAGTGGTTTGATTATATGTTGTATTTGATCAAGTGTAAATCTGGTCCATCTTTTTCCATGTTATGTAAAGGTTCTTATCATCTCACTAAGTGTGAGTGGTGACTCTGAAGATCTTTGCACCAGTTTCATTGTTAAGTAAATATTTGAAGGATTTGAAGTATTGTTGAAGCAACTTTGAAGCCCTTGTGATGTGGTTCTTGGCCAAGGAAAGAAATCATACATGGTCATGTTGTTGAATATGGAGGTGTTGTTGTGATGTTGCTGATTTTTAAGAAAGTTTGAGTTGAAATAAGTTTCAGTTGTCAAAAAATTGTCCTCTTTAGAGAGGTGGTGACTCTAAAAACTATTCATTGAAGGTGTGAAGCAAGCTTCAGATCTACAAAATTTTCTAGTCAACAAGTTGATTTATAGACACAACACTTCTAGGTATTTTGATTTTTATGTGCAAATTGCTTTCCATGAAAATTAGTTGTAAAAAAATGTTTCCCTATTTAGTGATTTCAACACTAAGTGAGGGAATGTTAGCGAGGGTTACATACTTCTAAGATATATTTTTCAGCTTATGCATTAAAGTGTTGAAGTATGTTTGAATCCTATTTTGGTGATAGAGAAATAAGTTTTTCTACAAGTTGTAAATCTGAAGATTCTGTAAGTGGATGTGATTTTCATGTACATGTTTGAGAAATGTCAAACATGAGTTCACAAGGTATGCAATCCATGTCAAGTTCTTGTAGTATTTTCTTTGTCCAAAGGTACATGCCATTTTGTTTTGATGGCATTATAGGCTTCCCCAATGTTGTTCCTACTGAGATTAGGAAATATTTACCATAGTTTAGTGGGAAGAAACTTGAATCAATAAGTAAACACTTGTAGAGGTTTTCAGATCTGATGAGTGATTATGAGATGTGCCATGAGGATGTTTTGATGAAATTATTTGTGCAAAATTTGAAGAAAGATGCCAGGGATTGGTTTTTCTTTTTACCATCATATTATATTTCTTCTTGTGAAGAATTAGTTACAGCCTTCATGGAGTAGTTTGGTGAGAGGGTTAATCCACATGCATTGATCCAAAGACTCATGGAGATTCAAATTGAAGAGGGTGAGTTTGTCCCTTCTTTTAACATCAAATTTGCAAGGACATTGGGTGAAATACCAATCAACTATAGGCCTAATGATGAAGTAGTATGTCTAGTTATTTATTTGGGTACTTTTGATGAAAAAATGAGTTTCTTGTTAAGAGAGCCCAAGACCTTGCATTAGGCATTTACGACAACAATGGATATTGAGAACAATTTAAAATATGGAATCATGAAGGGTTTTGTTTTAGCTAGTGTGTGTTGTCATAAATAATTAAGTGATGGCTGTGAGTTGAGAAGTGAATATAAATGTCAGAATATCTATGTCCTTTCTATTCATTCTAACCATGTATGTAATTTTAATTTTAATGATGTTAGAGAAGATAACTATTTTCTAGTGGTTATTCCTCCTGTTAGTAATGAAAAGGTTAGTGAAGACTTGTGTATATGTGCTAAAGCAGAGATATAATCAATTTTAGAGTGCACACCATATCATGGAATAGTTTCTTGTTCCATGTTATAGGCTACATGTGATACAAAAAAGAAGGCATATTTTGGATGGACCATGTAGCTTGATGAAGAATATGAAGAAGACTATGCATCAGATATTGATGATGCAAGTGTTCAAAGTGCTGATGATGTTGATTCATATTTGCATGAGTCACCCTCATGTAGTTACTTTAAAGGAGAGGAAAATGAAGATCATGACAGTGAGCCTTCATGTCATGAGGACTACAACGATGAACATCATTCTTGCTCATATTGAATTTTTTCTTCTTTAGATGGAGATTGTTGTGGCAGTGATGTGGATAACAATTTTAATGAAGCATCTAATGCATTGTTTGATGAGGATGATGATGTATATCACCTGGTCCAGTGCCAAAATGTTTATAGAGGAGGTTTTGATTTGGTTTCTAATCTATTGTATGAAGATCTCATTGAGAAACCAAGTGTCTTATTGGCTGAACTGGTTTGTGAAGTTAAAAATAAGCATGAAGATAAATTAGATTTTTCAATTTCTATTTATTTGGATGAATATGTGGTAATGCATGATGATCATTGCATATTGTATGTTGATGCATTACTGAATAAATCTTGTATTTCTTGTCCACCTAAAGATGAAGTGAATGATGTTCCATACTTGCTAGAAAATGATTATGATGTGAGGTGTGATTGGAAGGACATGGGTAGTTTTAAATATAGAGTTATTTTTCAGCCCATAAATGTTTATGTATGTGGACAATGGGTGTGCAATGGTGCTCTTTTTTTTCTGGTCACATATGAGGATGAAACTCATACTTTTGATAGGGGTAAATATTGTGTTAAATTTTTGGTGGCCTGAGACCACCAAATAAAAGATGAGTCTAGTTTTGTTTATAGATGAATAAGTTATGTAGAAGATGGTTTGGTTTGGTCTTTTCTACCTAGAGATCTGAAATATTTCTATGTCTACAAGAGGCATACATCCCTAGATTGATCCATTGTTGGTACTACTCTCAAATTCTTGAGATTACTATGGTTGAAAATTTTGAAGAAGTCATTGCATGTGAGTTGAGATGCCTTGTTTTGGCATTCAAGAATTCAAGAATGAAACATTTCCCGATGTGAAGAATATTAAATAAAACATTGGCAAGAGATAATATCGAATAATGTGTGTTATCGAGTAAGAAAAATCAGATGGTAGAGAAGAAAATTTATTTAATAAGGAAGGCCATATAAATGATTTTCTTGTGGGGTCTAGTATCCAGTATTAATAAAAATACATTTTTGAATAAGATAAAAAACATTATGTCGAAGCTTCAATCTATTCGAAAAGGAATCAATTGATGGCACCCATTTTACTTAAGCATCAAATAAAATTAGGTTTTGACTGAGGTTCTTCATGTGGTGGGGGACACATATTCTGAAGTTACAATTGTGACAAGGACAAGTCATAAAAAATATGATAGATTAATGGCATGTTTGAACTTCAAAGATACAAAAAGTCCTTTAATGCGGAGAATTGATGTGTAGGGTGCCAATAATCAGAAATAGAAGAAAAGTAAGAGAAATCCTTAAATTTTGAAAGAGAAGTTGAGCCCATGCTTTAGAGTGGAGAATTAGCATTTGGGGTGCAAGTGATCAGGAATAGAAGAAAAGGAAGTGAAATCCTAAAATCCTGATCGAAAATAGAAGTAGAGTAGGTGAAATCCTAAAACTTCAAAAAGAGGATTGGGGCCAATTCTTTAGAGTAGAGAATTGTCATTTGGGGTGAAACCAATTGGGATTAGAAGAAGAGAAGGGGAAATCTTGAAATTCCAAAGGAAAACTTTTAAAGTACATCATCTATCAGAGAATGCAAGAGGCACGTGGATTTAAGGCCCGAGAGTTCTAAGTGTTGAAATTATATGGTCCTACGTTCCTAGTTGACAAATAGTTACAAATGTCCCTAGAATTTTGACACATGGTGAGTGTGGATGACTGGATGTAGGCCTGGGGGTGATAGGTGGCCTAATCCTACAATCAAAATGATGAGGAGAGAGAAGACACCATGGGAACTCAAGATTGTGACACCTATATTTAGACAACAGGTGACTGTGAGATTATATTAAGTATATACATCATGCAACTAAAGGGCTTATCATTCAACACATGTTTTGAATCAATGAAGATCTTTTAAATGGAAAATAAAGTTGCTTGACAGTTAGTATCCACATGAATCCTCTGTGCCAGTTAATTTCCTATAGAGATCAATGACTGTCGTGATCCCGTGAACCAATATGCTTGATTTTTTTTCTTTAGGGGATCACAGGATGTTGATGCATGGCAGGGCTAACTAGTGAGTGAGGAGGTGTGTTGGTCGATGTTTGTGCTATGTTTTGTAGAGGTGGATCCGATGGCCAATTAGAAGATGTTACGTGGCAGTGAAGGAAGTGAATCAATGTGTTGTTTAGATACACTCCATTCATAAGAAAGTCTAATGAGGTTATGAATTTTGATTGTCCAACAAAGGATGAGTACAATGAGTGGGTGAAAATGTATGTAGATGAGTAAAAGTACTATATCATAATGATAGTTTTTCTAATGTTACATCATTTTGAAAAGTTAATGTAGTACTTGAAGTCACTATCAAGTAGTTATGAGTTTGATTCACAAGTCTATGCCAACATAGATGTGCTTGAAGATGTGTAAAGAATACTCTTTTATCGTGGCTTCTATCTTATACTATATGAAGTTTCTTCATGCTCAAGAATGTAAAACTTTGACAAGTGTCATCTCTAGCTTATAGCTTATTTCTACCCTTGTTCCTATAAAAGGTTAATCAAGGCCATGCAAAAGGGTTCCCTCTTGGGTTTCCTTTAGGGTTCTAAAAGTTTGGGAGTTTTTCCTAGCTTTAGAGTTCCCATAGCAAGTTCTTCTAGGTTGGAGCAATCTAGTAAATCTTCCAAAGAACAAGTATTGTATGAATCTGGGTTGATTCCTTTTTTTGGCTTTTGGGTGTTCTTTGGTTGTATCTATGTTATATGTCAGAGATAGCTTAGTTTTTTCAATGAAATATAATACTAATTCAAATCTCTCTAGTGTATGACTCATTTAAATCTTAAACGAAATAAAATAAAGAGCCATTCCATGTAGTGTCTTGCCATGAGATATGTAATTGTATCTTTATGATTTAATTTAAAGAGTTAATTAAAATGCTTGATAGGAGTTGCACAGTTGATGTACTTGTGTAGGGATTTTGATAAGTAGGCTGGGTTGGGATTACTATTAAAGAATATTTCAAGGCAATGCTCTTAGATCTTAGGCTAATGATGAAACTCTATTATATAATGTTGTACTTCTAATGAATTCATTTCCCAATGGGATGAGACACTGGTCTCATCTAGTTGTGGGATTTACATGTGTTTTATTGTTCCTATCCAAGTGGTCCTTGCAACAAAATTTTGATTAAATCAAAGAATATCTTTAGTTTTTATGTTTTGTAGTTGTCTTACCCAAATATCATGCTCCATTTAGGTTGACTTTCAATGGGTAGTTAGCCATTACCTAGTATCTCCATATTATGTTAATGCCTCATATGAGATCATCTAATTTATGTTAATGCTATTTGTGCACCTTTAGGGTGTGTATTAGAGGGAATTAAAGGCCTACTGCCTTGGTTTTGCAGAGCCTAAAGTGTAGAAGGGTTTACAAGATCCTTGTCAGTTGGTCAAGTCTTTGAGATTTCTAATTATTGGAGTTGGCTTCTCCATAGAAAATTGTAAGATCAACTTGGTGGCTATTTTTTAGCGTAAACCTTTTCAGGTATGAATATTTACAACATTAAATTTTTCCCTTTATTTAGCAAGCATATCATAAATGAGATATAAGCTCAAGTAGAGATAAAAGAGTTAAGAAATATTTATACCAAGTTGTGAAGGAGAAGTAGAATCTTCTTTGTATGCGTAGTTGTCCCCAAGGAAGAGAACTAAGACTTTGTGAGATGATGCTAAGTTGTATCATCACATGTTAGTTGCAAAAAAGCATGTTAGATGAAAATTTATATACAAAAATGACTAAACAATTGACAATCAAACACATATCACAATATAGTGATCA
Organism: Chamaecyparis obtusa; assembly: GCA_027943335.1. NCBI lineage: Eukaryota > Viridiplantae > Streptophyta > Pinopsida > Cupressales > Cupressaceae > Chamaecyparis > Chamaecyparis obtusa. The sequence goes on from BSBK01002385.1 coordinate 172,520, forward strand.
CTGAGATAAAAGATTGTTATATTGTGGCACTATGGGTAGCAAGTCATGTCATGCTAGATAGCCATACAATAGGGTGACATGTGATTGCTATGAACCATGTTGTAGGAAAACCACATAAGAGATAGATTATTGATTTGGATAGTGGTTTGTTCCCCACAAAGGAAACATACAAGATAAATATGATAAATGTAGACATTTGATAATGTAGATATGATAGTCCCTATTAAAATTAGGTGTAACATGAAACACAACACAAGTCATTTTAAGGAAAGAGATGTGTCATGTTAACATAATAAGATGTTTCCATGGAATGCCACTTTAAATCAAATGAAACATGATAATCACAACATCAAAAACACATAAAGAGCATGGGGATCTAATTATGTAGTATTAGACTTGTACTCATAATAATGAACTAGATAATATATAATATAGTTTTATATGTTGGATTATGGAGAGGGGGTGAATCAGTAATCCTTGATTCATAGTATGTTAAATTTTTTCCTTTGATTAACTTAGTCGACACAATTCAACATTTATCGACAAAAGTAAATAAAATTTAACAATCGCCATATCAAACATATAAATCATTCAACACATATAACACCGATATTTAACCTAGAAACCCAGCTTTGGGAAAAACCACTAAGGGAATTGTCATCTACTAAAGAAAATAATCTTATGAAGTATGCTCAGTTAAGAGCCAATCCTATTAAAGATTACAATACACAATGCTAGGTGTGACTCGATCAAGGGATTTACCTCAGATCTGTTAGGATCTTCACCCTGTTAGGAGTGACCTAGTTAAAGGGCTTCAAACACTCTTTAGAACATTACCTTTTTCAAAGATTTTACAATAAGACTGTGAAGTCCATTCAGTTAAGAGATTTTTTCATTATAAATTTTAATAAGAAACAATGAATATATTGACCTGTAAATCAGCAACAAACTTTGCATAATCAAATCATTTGTGTTCTCTCTATCTTCACTTCAATCCTTCACTTTCCACTGGCTTCAACACTTCATCAAATCTTTATTTACTTACTCAAAATTCACCTTTTCCTTCTTCACTACATCAGTCGGTGACTTATCAACCCTTCAATTTTCCATCCATTTGTTCTTACAAATTCATCCTTTATATAGACCTTGTTTTTCTGCTTAATCTCCTTTATCACATTTTATTTTGATTAATATCAATCGTCCAATTCATTTCACAAACTTATACATTGAATCTGGATCTCGGTAACACATTTTATCATCACCTTGGAAATTGAACTTTATTGAAACTTGTTCCTTCTCTTTTTACCACATAGATCTAAGCCATAGATCATCATCACAAATTTCCATGATTATAGATCTCTTCAACTAACTCTTCCTTATCATCATAAAATTCCAGCTCATCATAGCTCATCATTAAATGTCATTTTGATCCTTGTATTTAATTTCTATTCCTTGCTCGGTGGATAAATCTGAATTTTGGTTAACTTCGCTCAAGGCCTAAAACCTTTTGCTTAGTGTCTTGCGTTCCTTTTCCTTTGCCTTTACTGAAACTTACTTTCTTTTACCAAATGACCTTTCCTACTCTTACTGAATGACTTTTCTTGCTCGAGAGGAAAAACTATTTTTTTTACCGACTTGACTAATCCTCTTTACCATTCTTTACTGACTTGATATAATCATATGTTAGGTAGAAAACAATTATATCAACATAACCTTAAAATTGTCTAATCTGTATCAGTTTCCCAATTAAGTTCTTCAACTTCACAACATCTCATTTCTTCTTCTTCTTCTTAACTCATTCACACTTATATCATACTCTGAATGATATGGTAACACAGTATAAATCAGATATCAATTGCTTGGCATCAATGACAAGATAACAATTGATCTAATCATTCTACAATCTTGTATTCCTCTAATCTTGGTTGGTCATCATCATCATCATCATCATCATCACCATATGAGTTACACCTTTGGTCCTGAAGTTTTTAGATTTGAATAAAAGCACACGAAGGCACTGAAAATAAATTTTTTAGTCAATATGGAAGAAGGGCTAAATGATCTCAATGCTTTGCATCATCCCCAAATATAAAAATTAAAGATACAACAAATATAAGAAAGATGAAACAAAAAGAGGAAGTGTATGACTTATATTATCACCTGTATCTAAGTACCTACATAGTAACTTGGGTCCTTCATGATAGGACAAAATATAAAGACAACCATGGGGGAGCACAAATAAACATACTAGATAATATAAAGATAGGGAGAAAGATGACCTCAACAATCCTTCACAATCAGATTATCATCTTACCAATCTTGATCATAGGAGGATGGAGCAAGATGAGCTCAAAGAGGGATGATTTCCAAAGAAGTACCTAACATATCACTAGTAGTAATATGTATGTATGAAGTTGAATCCACATTTATATCTAATAACTCTTGCAAGGGTAGAGTCAAAAATCTTGTGAAGGTAGTTGACAATGCTGAGACTTCCTTGAGAAAGTCATATAAATGTAGACAAAGAGATTGCAAAAAATTGATTTGTTATATGATGTTGATGAAAGAAGTCGCTTCACAAAACTGATGATGGAGTACATAGATGTTTTTTCCTAGTCCTACGATGATGTAAAGAATTTTTGAGGAGGACATTTCACAAATCATATTCCTCTAAAACTTGGGATGTCCCCTTTTCATCAGAAATTACGGACTTATAACCCAAAGGTAGCTAATGCTATTTTCAAAGAGGTTGATAAAATGATTCAAGCACACATAATCTACTCAATACATCACTCAATGTGGATGGATAACATAGTTCTCATGCCAAAGAGAAGTGGAGAAATTAGGATTTGTATGGATTTCAGAAATCTCAACCTATCTAGTTTGAAGGATAAATTTTCTTTGCCTATGATGGATCAGATCCTCTAGACGGTTGCCAACTCAGAAATGATGTCATTGCTTGATGGTTTCTTAGGCTATAACTAGATCAATGTTGTAGATGAAGACCAGCATAAGACATCTTTTACCACTTGTTGGGGTACATTCACCTACCAGATAATGGCTTTAGGACTTATCAATGCTAGAGCTACCTTTTAGCGGGCTATGAATTCTCCTTTTGGACACTTGTTGAACAAAACCATCACTATTTATTTAGATGACATGGAAGTCTTCTCCAGAAGGTGTAAGAAGCATCTGAAAGACCTGAAGGAAGTATTGAAAAGATGTTAGGAGCATGGTATTTCTTTGAATCCAAAGAAGTCTGTTTTCTTTGTAAATGAAGGAAAATTGCTAGGCCACTTGGTTTCAAAACAAGGTATTAAGATCGATCCAGCAAGAGTTAAGCTATTCAACAATTATGCCTCCCTGTAAATTGCAAGGGTATAAAATCTTTTTTTGGTCAAGTTAATTTCTTGAGAAAGTTCGTCCCTTAGTTTTCTAAGACAACAAAACCTATGGTTGACCTTCTGAGTGAAAAACACAATTTCAAATGCGATGAACCAGCCATGAAATCATTTGAGAAGGTAAAGGAAGCCATAACTCAAGCTCCAACCTTGATCCATCCAAATTTAAAATGGGATTTCATAATATATTGCTATGCTTCAGAGCACACGATGTCTAGAGTGTTGTTGCAAAAGAATGAGAAGAATGAGGAGGTTCCATATTCTTCATGATCATACCTTTAAAAAAACATGAACTGCGTTACTCTCTAGCCGAAAAGAAGGCTTTCATAGTGGTGAAATCTGTAAAGAAGTTTTGGTAATACATCCTCCATTCTCACTCTGTAGTGTTTGTCCCAAGTTCTTCCATAAAAAGTATCCTCACACAACAAGAAGTGGTTGTAAACAACAGGGCTACTTGGGTAGCAAAGGTGCAAGAATTTGACCTGGAAATTAAGCCTACTAAGTTAGTCAGGGGGTAGGGTTTGTGTAAACTAATGACTGAAAATAGAGAAGAAAAAGAAATCCTTAATTGTCTTTTTGTTGGTATGAGTGATTCATGGTTTTCAGATATCGCCTATTTCTTGACCTATGGAGTGTTAGATAACTAAGAGCGGGGGGGAGAGGGGGGGGGGGGGTGATGAGTCAGTTAAGTCTAGTTATCCTATAGTTTCAAATCTCTCAAATGTATATATAATTTTTTTTCTCTCAAATAATCAACTCGATAAGATATTAACTGTGTCTTTCTCTTCATCTACCAATTACTAGTAAATTAAGTACCGTGTTTACCGATCTATCTAGTTATGAAATGTGTAAAGAAAAATAACAATTCAACACATCATACACATATAACACATATATTTTACATGGAAACCCTGCTAGGGGAAAAAACCACCTGGGATTGGTAACCCAAAATAATTCACTCTCCTGAAGTGAGCTCGGTTAGGAGCCTATTAAAGATTACAAAGAACACTGTGAGGTGTGAATTGGTTAGAGGATTTATCACTAAAAGTTCTCCTTTGACCATGCATTCACTATGGGGTCCACAAGAAAACAATCAACATTCATTGAATGCCATATTGAAATACAAAAGATTGTTAAGTCTCACTCGATTAAGAGATTTATCTATAACAATGGTTAAACTAAAATAGTAATGATTTGCTTCAAATACAACTTTGATTTGCAGATTTTTAGATCTATGCTAAGCTCAAAAATACCTCTGATCAATTATCAATTCAATCATTCATATCCTCCAACTTTGTTCCACTCGGTAAATGCTTCTCTGAATCTTGGTGTTGTCTGTAGATCAACTCGGTTCTGTCTTCAACTAGTTTGATCAGTGGTGCATGAAAATAAACTTTTCATGCGAATTCTCCTACAACATCAAAAATCCCAAATTCAATAATGAATCTCATGTCTCCTTTTATGGACATCATAAACCATTTTCTTTTCATCCATAGATTTTGCCTCTTAATATTCACCATTCATTTTGCTGCTTTAACCTTCCTTGACAGTTGTGTTATTAACACGTTTCATTCTCCTTCATTTGATCAATCTTAAATTTGGTAAGGTGTTAGATCATCATAACAAACATTATCTTCTACCTTGGAATCATAATCAATTGTCCAACTCATCAATTCAGTCAACTGTTATAAACTTTAATTGTTGGTTTCATTCAGTCAATATCAGAATACGTCGGTGATTACTTACTCGATTAATATTGTACTCGATATACACTACACTATCTCGGTGCATAAAAAAATCTTCATTTACCAACCACACAAACTTGTTCAGTCCTGATCTACAATACATAACAAAATCATGCAATACAATGAATTCATCAACATGATGCCATAGACTCACCAATAAGTTACCCAATGTATATCATAGCCATATCTTTCATATCCATCTCATCTTCATGTAGGTATCTCATTCCTTTACCATTTTCATTCTTTAGATATTTGTAACCATCATGATAAAAATTCTAGTTGACATCAATGATAATATATTGATTGATTTAATTGTCTTACATATACTTTAGTAGCTCGGTGATCATCAATCATTGTCTTTCAATTATCCAAGATATTCAATCAATTGTAGGTTATCAATCTCTCCCTTTGGCATTGATGGAAACACAATATGAAACATGCCATAGAATACCAAATATCTATTCTACAACTCTGTAAACAAATACTATAACTCGGTAAGCTCTCCCTAGCTTATATGTTTAATACGTTTAATCACTATACAACATTAATACTTCCAAGAAGACTCTCTCTATGGATTTTATCTTCATCTTGTGTATCTTATAGTCTTCTCTCCCTTTTTACTTCTCTCCCTTTGGATAAATATTTCATTGATTCTTCTCTCCCTTTGACAACAATGCCAAAAAGAATAAACAACTCTTTAGTAGCCAAAATATTATCTCTAGTGTTCGGTTCAGATCAAGTACCTTTCATGTACCGATATACAGTGTCAATTTGTTCTCTATTTTCTAGCTTTCACAACTTTAGAAGACCTAAAGTGTGAACAATTTGCATCAACATCATTTGATATTATGATAAAATATAAGTTGATGCAACCTCCTGATCACCTTAGTGGCCGACTGATAGGGGATGGACCCCTAGTCTAGTCCTCAAGTAATCAAATGTATCCTTAGGTAAGGATTTTATAAATACATCTACAAGTTGTTCTTTTGATTTTAAAAACTCCAATTTCACTTTATTTTCTTGTACTTGTTCCCTCAAGTGGTGATACTTTATAGATATATGCTTTGTCTTTGCATGCATCACTAGATTCTTTGAAATGTTTATAGCACTAGTGTTATCACAATATATTATCACTGGGTCAGTGATCTCTTCATTCATACCTTTTAATAGTTGTTTTATCCATGCAATGTTTGAACAATTAGCAACAACAACAACATATTCTACTTTGGCAGTAGACTGAGAAACACATCCTTATTTCTTGCTTATCCAAGTAACTAATCTTTCTCCCAAAAAGAATGCTCCACCAGTAGTACTCTTTTGATCATCAATGTTTCCAACCCAATATGCATCTGTGTAAACATTAAGTTCAAAATTTCCCTCTTTCTTGTACCATAAACCATAGCTTTCTGTGTTTTTCAAGTATCTCAAAATTCTTTTAACAACAATCATATGTGATTCTTTAGGATTAGCAGAAAATCTTGCTACAATTCCAACTGCATGTGCAATATCTAGTCTACTATGCACAACATACATCACTTTACAAATCATTGATCTATATAATGTCTAATTTACCTCAGTTGACTAATCATCCTTTGTTAATTTTCACCCTGTGATCATAGGTGTCCCAACCGGTTTTGAATCTTCCATACCAAAGGTCTTCAACACTTCTTTTATATACTTTGATTGTGTGATGAATATAACTTCATTTTGTTGTAGAATTTGCAAACCAAGAAAGAATTTAATCTCTCCAAACATTGACATTTCAAATTCTTTTCTCATTTCATCAACAAATGATTTGCATAGATTATCAAGTCCTCCAAATATGATATCATCAACAAAAATTTCAGCAATAAGAATCTTATCATCAATTTCACCTTTCAAGTATAAATTGTTGTTGTCACTTGTTCTAACAAATCCAATACTGATAAGATAGGAATGTAGTCTTTCATACCACACTCTCGGTGCTTGTTTTAGTCCATATATTTCTTTGTGCAACTTACATACCATATTTTTCTGATTTGTATTAACAAAACCTTCAGGTTGTTCAATGTATACCTCTTCCTCAAGTATTCCATTAAAAAATACAGATTTGACATCCATTTGATATACTTTAAATCCTTTGTAGGCAGCATATGCAAGCAATATTATAACTCCTTCAAGTATAGAAAATGGTGCAAAATTATCACCATAATCAATACCTCCTTCTTGTGCATATCCTTTGCATACAAGTCTTTCCTTATTCCTAGTGACTTCACCACTTTCATTCAACTTGTTTATGAATATCCATTTGGTCCCAATTACATTCTTATTATTGGGTCTTGGTACCAATGTCCATGTTTTATTTTTCAGTATCTGATCTATTTCTTCATTCATGGCTTCAATCCATTCATCATTTTCAAGTGCATCTCTAACATTTTTAGGCTCAAATTCACAAACTAAGCATGTGTTGTTTCTCAACCTACTTCGTGTCATCATGTCAGCTTTCTTGTATCCAATAATCTAATTTTGTGGATGGTGTCTCCTTACAAATTTTGTAAGTACATGCTCTGTTCTTGGTTCTTCATTTGGTGTAAGTTCAAGATCTTCCTCAGTAACTATTTCCTGATTCTTAGTCCGTATAGGTTGATGCTCGGTATCATTATTCTTTTGGTTAGTAATGTCAGGCTATTGCTCGGGTAGAGTGTCAGGTTTCTCAATGTATGTAAATCTACATAATCTTTCCGTTCCTTTTTCTTTCTTCATCATTTTTCTCAGCAAACTCATCAACCTTCACATTTGCGCTTTCAATCATTTTGTTAGTAGCCTTATTCAAACATTTTAAAGCTTTTCTTTTAGTAGAATATCCTAAGAATATTCCTTCATCACCTTTTGAAACAAATTTCTCATTTCTATCATCTTTCAGAATGTAACATCTACTTCCAAATATTCTAAAATAACTTACATTCAGTGTGTAACCATACCATAACTCATAGGGTGTTTTGTTTGAATCTTTTTTTAGTTGCACTTGGTTCAATGTGTATACAACAATACTAACAAATTCTCTCTAGTATATCTGTGCAACATCTTTTTCAATCATTAGTGTTCCAACACAATAAAAAATAGATCTATTCCTCCTTTCAACAATTCCATTTTGTTGTGGTGTGTTCAGTGTAGAAACTTGTCTTTTAATTCCATGCTCATTAAAAAAATTAGTGAACTCATCAGAAATAAACTCACCACCTCTATCTGATCTCAAGCATTTCAACTCTTTTCCACTTTCTCTTTTCACTTTAGCTTTAAACCATTTAAACATCTTAAAAGCTTTAGATTTTTCTTTCAAAAACATAACAATCGTCATCCTAGAGTAGTCATCAACAAATAAGATGAAACATATGTGTCCATAATAACTCCGAGTTCTCATAGGACCACACAAGTCGGTATGAACCAACTCTAAAATAGCATTAGATGAATAGCTTTTTCTCTTAAAATTAGATTTTGACATTTTTTCCATTTGACATTGTTTACACATGACATGGTCAGGTTTAGATAAGCTCGGTAGTCCTCTAACTCTCCTTTTCTTACTGATTTTAACCATGTTTTCAAAATTCATTTGAAATATCCTTTTGTGCCATAACACATCTTCAGTTCTAGCCAATAAACAAGAAGTTTCAACATTGGCAAGATAAAATAGATTACCTTTTGATTGTTCACTAGTACCGACCAACTTTCCAGTCTCATCATAGATTTTCACCCTTCTATTTTCAAATGCAACTTAGTGACCTGTGTTATTTAGTTGTGCTATACTCAACGGATTATAGTTAAGTCCCTTCACCCAATATGCATTCTCACATCCGATCTTATTGTTCAACAAGATAGATCCTTTTCCTTTTACTAGACAAGGTATATCATTTCCCATTTTAATATGTCCACTATTATAATGTTCAAGGTATTCAAATTTGTCTTCATCACCAGTCATATGATGTGTACAACCACTATCAATAATCCAAGTATCATTCTTAACTTTAGAAACAAGTGATGTTTCAACATACCTTTCTTCTTCTTCTAAATCTTCTTTCAAAGCTATGAATACCACCTCAATGTCTTCATCAGTTTTTGTGTTGGTGTCAGTGTCATCATCATCTTCAACAAGGTAACATGCCTTTTTCCCTTTCTCTTTGTAGTCTTGGTTGCTTCTTCTATCATACTGTCAATTGCCTCTGTGTTCTTGGTTATCTCTCTTGTCAAAATTTCTTTCATTGGATTGTTCATTGTATTTGTCATCTTCTTTTCAGTTAGGACATCTAGCTACAATGTGGCCAATTTATTTACAGTTAAAACATACCAAAGGCAATTTCCCTTTATATCTTCCTTTACCTTTCTACAGTCTTCTAGCCATTAATGCTTCAAGTTCATCAAGTTCATCCTCATCACTTTCACTATCGCTCTCATTTCTTATCATGTGTTTACTACTTGATTTATCAATTTTCAAGGATGACATAAATGCAGAATCCACATTAGGAATAATACTATTATCAAAGTTATTCAACTCAAAAGTAGTCAGCTTACCGATTAGACTATCAAGTGTAAGATGATTACCCAGAGCTGATCTCAATTCATGGATTGCAAAGATTCTAGTAGAATAAATAGACAAAAAGGTTCTAAGAATTTTACTTACAACGATGTCTTCTTCAATAATACCTCCTTCTCCTCGGATAACATTAACAATCTCCTTAATTCAGTTGTTGTATTGTGAAATGTTTTCTCCTTATTTCATTTTCATGTCATCAAAATTTCCTGTAAGACTCTCAGCTATTGCCCTTAGCACATTTACATCTCCTCCATGAGCTAGTGCAAGTTTGTCCCACATTCGTTTAGTAGAAATGCATGTCTTGACATCTTTAAATTCAACATTTGATAAGGCAGCACCAATCTCTATCATTGTTACATTATGTTAATGTCTATCTCTCATCTGATGAACAGTCAAAGGTCTAGTTGGTTGGATTAATTCATTATCTAAGTAGCATATAGAAGATTCTCCAATTCCAAATATATGCAATCTCATTCTTCTTTTCCATGTCAAGAAGTTATCTTTGTTTAGATTTGACACCTCTCTTATACGTCTTGTGATCTTTAGCTTAAGTCCTTCAAAATTTTCTTTCCAAGCACTCTTTTCTTTGATACCGATTGTTAGATAACTAAGAGGGGGGGTGAATCAGTTAATTCCAGTTATCCTATAGTCCCAAAGCTCTCAGCTGTATTTATAAAAACTTTTCTCTCAAATAATCAACTTGGTAAGATATCAACAGTGCCTTTCTCTTCATCTACCGATTACCAATAAATTAAGTATTGTGTTCACCGATCTATCCAGTTATGAAATGTGTAAAGAAAAATAACAATTCAACACATCATACACATATAACACATAGATTTTTAACGTGGAAACCCTATTAGGGGAAAAACCACTTGGGACCGGTAACCCAAAATAATTCACTCTTTTGAAGTGAGCTCAGTTAGGAGCCAACCCTGTTAAAGGTTACAAAGCACACTGTGAGGTGTGACCTTCTTAGAGGATTTATCACTAACAATTCTCCTTTGACCATGCATTCACTATGAGGTCAACAAGAAAATAGTTAACATTCATTGAATGTCATATTGAAATATAAAAGATTGTTAAGTCTCACTCGGTTAAGAGATTTATCTATAACAATGGTTAAACTGAAATAGTAATTATCTGATTCAAATACAACTTTGATTTACATATTTTTAGATTTATGCTAAGACCAAAAATACCTCAGATCAATAATCAATTCAATCATTCATATCCTCCAACTTTGTTCCACTCAGTATATGATTCTTTGATGCTCAGTGTTGTTTGCAATTTAGCTTGGTTCTATCTTCAACCAGTTTGATCAACGGTGCATGAAAATAACCTTTTCATGTGAATTCTCCTGCAACATAAAAAATCCTAGATTCAATAATGAATCTCATGTCTCCTTATATAGACATCACAAACCATTTTCTTTTCATTGGTAGATTTTGCCTCTTAATCTTCACCGTTCATTTTGTTGCTTTAACCTTCCTCAACAGTTGTGTTATTAACACATTTCATTATACTTCATTAGATCAATCTTGAATTTTTTTAGTTGTTAGATCATCATAAGAAACATTATCTTCTACCTTGGAATCATAAACATTTTTCCATCTCATCAATTCAGTCGGCTATTATAAAATTTAATTATTTCTTTCACTTGGTCAATATCAGAATGCGTCGGTGATTACTTACTTGATTAATAGTGTACTCAGTATACACTACACTAGATTGGTGTATATAGAAATATTCATTTACTAACCACACAAACTTGTTCAGTCCTGATCTTCAATACACAAAAAAATCATGCAATGCAATGAATTCATCAACATGATGCCATAGACTCATCAATAAGTTACCCAATGTATACCATAGCCATATCTTTCATATCCATCTCATCTTCATGTAGGTATCTCATTCCTTTACCATTTTCCTTCTTTAGATATTTGTAACCATCATGATAACAAATCTAGTTGACATCAGTGACAATACATTGACTGATTTAATTGTCTTACATATACTTTAGCAGCTCAATGATCATCAATCACCATCTTTCAATTATCCAAGATATTAAATTAGTTGTAGGTTATCATGGAGATCCTCCAATCACCTCATGAGTAAAGAAAAAAGGAATCTACAGATCAAATAAGAAAAATATGGTATTGTAGAAGATGTCCTATACAAAAAGGGGATGGATGGGATGTTCTTGCGGTGTGTGGATAGAGATCAACAAAAGAAACTATTGCAACATTTCACAGTGAAGCTTGCAGTGGGCATTACTCATCAATTTTGACAACCTTTAAAATATTAGGGAATTGTTATTGCTAGCTGGGAATGTTCAAGGATGGCTACAAATGGGTGGCCAGTTGTGAGAAGTGGAAATTATTTTCTGGGAAACCTTAGTTAGTTTCCCTACCTTTGAAACCTTTAGTCATTGAAGAACCCTTTCAGTAATGGGGTCTTGATTTCACTAGCCCTATTAATCCAATTTCCAATGGGAGACATAATAATATTCTCATGGATACAAATTATTTCACCAAATGGGTAGAGGTTGTACTGGTAAAGATGACGACATCTGAAGTGGTGTGTAGGTTCTTGAAAGAGAACATAGTAACGAGATTTGGAGTACCACTCAAGATAGTAACTGATAATGCAAAAAATTTCTCATCTAGGGAAATTCAGTTATTCTTCTATGATCACGGGATAAATTTGTCACATTCCTCAGATTATTTCCCTCGGGGAAATGGACAAGCTAAGTCCATGAATAAAAAATTGATTAATATAATGAAAAAGCTAGTGGAAGAAAGAGGAAAATATTGGCATAAAAATCTCTACGAAGAATTGTGGGAAGACATGACTTCACCAAAAAGAGCCATTGGAATGTATCCTTTTGAGTTGGTATATGGAGTAGAAGCACAGTTATCGCTTTTGCTAGAACTAGCCTCCACAAAATTGCAAAGGGTTATCAAGAATGAGGGTTTTTAGAATTCATTAGAGAAGATGATTTTGTATTTGTCCAAAATTGAAGAAGAAAGGGTAGACCTAGTTGATCACATAACCAATCATCAACTCAGATTAAATGAAATATTCGATCATCGTACTAGGTGATGCAAGTTCATGGAAGGAGATAAGGTCTTACTTTGGGATAAGTGCCACGAGCCACAAGGAGAACATGGAAAGTTTGGATCTCTTTGGAAAGGAACTTTTGAAATTTCTCAAGCACCAGGTCCTAATGCTTTCAAACAAAGGTATGTCAATGGAGATGAACTGCCCCTGTCTTATAATGAACAAGACCTTAAACTATACCAGCTCTAGGTTTTTCGGTTCCTCCCTTGTATATAAGTTTTGATTTGTGTCTTGTAGGTGTTAAAAAGTTTTGTTGTGTTGGGTCATCCTTCCTTCAATTAGTTTGAGTCTATTTTGTGAAACCAACGATTCTAGGTTCATCCTTGGTCCTGTATAGTCCCAGTCCCTAGTTAGAGTCATTTGTTACCCTCATCTTTTTCTTTACTTTAGGGGTTAATTGTTTTGTCATATAAATGTCTTAGTTTAAGTTAAACCTTGAGCCTTTTCAAGTTCAACTTCAAGTTCAACTTCTCCTGAAGGTCGCTAGAAAATTGTACACTTCAAAGTCGTCGGTCTTTCAGTTTGTTAGATTTGAAACTAGTCAATCTTGAACCTTGAACCTTGTCAAGTTTAAGTTCAAGTTCAAGTTCAAGTTGAAGGTTTGAATCACAGAATATTCTAGTTGAATAATTATTTCTCTACAGGAAGTTTCTCTTAAAATAATTATTACCAAATCCAAACTTTCAAGAAGAATTTTAAGCGACATGATGGAAGACAGTTGGCGGCGCCATACAAAAGAGGTCATCGTTATTAAAAGTGTGGTAATCAGGAAAGGTCATTGGGAGCTAGAAGAAATGTACTGATTTGATAGGGGAATTAATAGAAAGATCATAATGTGTCATGTGAATAACCTCTTGCACAAATGCATTTATTTTTCTATTTTGCACGAATCCATCTGAGATTTTCACCAACCTTGATAATAAATAGTAGTCTTTTATTATCAATTGTTATTAGTTTTATTTTTTGGAGAACGAGAGCATTGAAAATTATGGTAAGGAATTGTAGAGGAATTGTGCATAGTAAACTTGTGAGTTATCCTCTTGCCTTGGAGCTTTTAGTTTGTGGTTTCACTAAAAGAAGGTTGTTTCTGCATATTGTAAGATTTCCTTGTTTTCTCTTAAAATGCCTCTTTTCTGTCCTAAACTCCCAAAAGTAGAGAAAGGAACACACTTTTCTCATCTCTCTCCCTGAGATTTGTGATACCTCCCTAGTAAATGTGAGCTTGACAGAATTACATGAAAGGGTTAATAATGCACCATAAGGGTCTTTCTCTAAGAATTTAGCTAGTAGAGGATTGATGGAAGTTGTAGCCTTTCCACCTACCCTAGCATGCCCCGATTTAGTGCTAGAGTGTGTAAATAAGTATGATGCTAGGAATAGGTGTATCAAAAATGCCTTAGGATAGATTCTGGTAAGAATTAGTAGGGACACACTCATAACAGCCTTGAAAATTCCTCACAAAGAACCCTGCGAGCCCTAGACCTTTGCAAAGGAATATCATGTATATGAAGAAGAAAAAAAGAAATTAAATTCCCTCATTGCACAAAGTTGGTTGTTAAAGTTGGAAAAAGGAGGCTCATGACTGCCAAAACCATTGACTATTGAACACTTTAGAAAGGAGATAGTTGATATATTTTTTCTTTTAAACAAAATAAAAGGAAATGAGCATGCTTTTCACTAGGAAGAATGGATGTATTTCTTTATCCAGAAAATATTGAGAGGAGAGAAATTTATTGACTGGGTTGAGTTAATAGTTGAGAAACTTCACAGAGAGCTTCTAAATTTAACCAATTTGACTCCTTTTTATATGACTTCTTACCTCTTTTATATCCTAGCTTGTTGTAAGGACTAGGAGGGTTTACCCCATGAGCCTTGAAACAAAGATACGAGCATTTATGAATATTACAAACATTTGCTGAATGAGAGGTTTGTTGAAGAGTTCAAAAGAGTTAATGATGTGTTTTTGGGAAAACCAGTCTTTGAGCTGCGAGGTAAAGAAAACAACAGACTTACTTAAGAAGCCATGTAGGTAATAAATATCTACGAATGTTATTTTGTTCAATTCTCCAAATTTACGTACATTAGAATTGGAGCGTTTGATGAAGAGCCTCTGAAGCTGTCGAGATATTGTTTGGACAATGTGGTTTTAATGGAGATTTGTAGGAAGCTAGTTATTGTTTAACAAAAAGTAGGAAGCTCTAAGAAATCCTTTGGGGTTTTGTTTCCCATAGAGATTGGCCACTATAGATGCAGGAGCTTTCAACATGCTCTGGCTATGGAGGGTGAACTTTAGGTTCTAAATTTGAAACCTTACATCTCCAGAGCTAATTTTGACTATAGAGGTTTCACTAAAGCTAACCTAAATGTCCTATCCATATTTATGAATGTACCAAAACTTGAGGACTATTGGGCTAATTGTTCAGATGATTTAGAGGTGAGAAGAAGGCTTTGGTCTAGAATGACCTTGAGACAGATTGTCACCTTTAGGGTTGATTTGAATATAGATGGTTTTGAAGAAGACAAGGATGTAGATGTGCTCAATCCTTAGTATCTTGAGCAAATTGAAGGCCTCTCTATTCCATAAATAGATTGGACTAAAAGGGAAGAGGATAACTTGTAGTCTAGAACAACCAATGTAATAAAAAGAACAAAAAACTGGTTGTAAAAGAAGAAAGCTCCTAAGAAAATTTCTCAAACCTCGGGAAAATAAGTGAAATCAAAGAAAAAGACACATTTGAGAAAAGCCTATATTTAAACTAACCCTTTTGTTGATGATTCTACTGCAGGTGATCCTAAACCTAAAGTTGAATGAGCCCCTCCAAAGGTTCAACTTCAACTTCAAGCTAAACCTAGCATACAAATGATCCACTAGAGAAGAAGAATAAATAATAAAGAGAAGGAGTCTTCAATAAAACTCAAATTCTTGGTAGACTTAGATCCTTCAAAAATAGAAAATTCAAAAGAACCAGTTCTTGATTCCAACCTGCCCAATATGTACGATAGTCAACAAATTCAAGGTGACACAAATAATTCTTCAATGGATTTCCTTGCTTTACTAAGTGGCCATGAGATGCCCAAGAAGACTCTAATAGCTTTGAAGTGGCTCAAGAATTCCATAGCCAAGAAGCGGAGTGTTGTTCCATTATCTTTACCAATTGAGGATATAGTGAACAAGTGCCTAGGTAAAACCCCAAAGATTAAGAAGCCTAAGACTGAATCCATAATTGAGTTTAATGAAGATACCGGGCATTGGGTGGGATAAATCACTAAAGAAGTGAATGACAAAGGAAGCGATGATGTCTTTGCTCAAGATTACCAAATATCAAAAGTGGACCTAGGAAAGGATAACAGAGAAGTGGACATGAAAATCTTCAAAGTGTCAAACAGGAAAATTACTAACAGGGTATGGAAAGATGCCAAGGACAAAATGGAAATGAAATAAGCTATGAAGAATATGGCCCAATATATATATGCCATTCAACATCTTGAGGCTTTTTCCTTGAGAGAAATTCTAGCCTCAATTGACATTAAATCCCTAGTCAATCAAAAGTTCTTGGACCAGGTGCAAAGAAATAGAGCAGTCACTAGAACATTCGAAGAATGGATAGAGCATGTCAAAGCTGAAGCCATCAAGCACATGGGCTTTTTGAATAAACCTCACAAGGAGGCCATTAACATAATAAAAAAGATTGAGTCAAATATTAAAACCTAGGAAAATGAAAAAGGTAATTGAGTTAAAGAAGTCATGTGGATGGAAGAAATACAAAAATATGGCCTACAAAAATTCCTTGTAGAACAACTAGTACCAGGTTTAGATGATAAAATCATTTATGTCTTAAGGGAGTGCATTGAATGGAGAAATGAAGTTATTACACATATAATCTATGAAATTAAGGATTTACTCAAAGAAATGGAAATGATAAAGGATATTATCCTAAGCGATATGGAATGGATTGACAAGAAATCTACCATGACAAAAGAGAAACCAATTAGGCCCAGTGAAGAAGTTATTAAGGACATGCAGGTGAAATTTGAAGAACTAAAAGAAATGAAGATGCTGGTTGTGCAAGACCTCTCTAGGATTTCTCATATGGAGTCGATGTTGATAATCAATCAAAAGCATTTGGAGATGCACGATGAGAAGGTTGCGCAAATCTAGAAGGATAAAGAAGTATGGAAGCAAAGGATTTCATATCTTGGGTTGCCACATCAGTAGATCATTTCTGTGTTCATCACCACTTATGAGAAATGGAAGGCCACTTAGCTGGTTTCTATCCCACCATCTTTGGATTCATGGACACTTGGAAGAACTTAGGAGGCGCTAGACGCCATAATTCTATTTCTTTCCTTTTATGCTTTAAAGTTAGTTATGGAAACTAAAAACTATCTACCCTTGGTGGGGTAATTTTAACTATGGTTTTTCTAGCCCTGCGTGGCTATTTATGTGAAGACTTGAAACTAATTTAGGGTTGGCTCTCTGAGATATCAACAACTATTTTTTGGATATCTATGCTTTTGTTCCTTTAAAAAATTGATATTATGAAATGCATGGAGAATCCTATGGTTTTATATATGAAGCTATCTGAATGGTGAATATTACTACTCATTAATATATATGGTTCATTTTCCTGTGGAGATAAATTATATGTGAAGGTTCTTTATTTCGTTATATGAGTTAATCCTTTATCTAAAGTAGCATAAATAAATTATTTAGTAATCTTAATTTTAATCATGTGGATAGTTATTATTGTCAGATTCAAATGGTTTTTAAACTTGCACATTCTATTCATAGTGATGAATTGAATGTTCTGCCTTAGTATTTTCTGGTTAAAAATACCCATGGTTTATATTCTTTTGCAAATAAGATCAGATTGAATACTTTCTGCAAGGTAGATGCACCTTGAAAAACTGCAAAGAGTTTTCTATTACATAAACTCAAATGTTAGTGTTGTAATTATTTTTTTCTATTTTTATGATAATTAGTTAAATTAATTTTGGAAAAGTAAAAACTGTTCACATCTAACAACGCTGATCAATGCTTCTCTTGTAACCATATTGTAGGAGAATAATTTATTTTCATCCTCAGAAGCACCTCCTAATTCGTCTTCAATCTTGATCTGCTCATCCCTCTTTGTAATCATCCAATAGTCAATTCCCAAACATAGCAAGTGATTTTTCATCTCGTTCTTCCAACTATCAAATTTTTAAGCATAAAAAATTGGACTTTCCTTCCTATAGTAAGCCATATTTAGGATCACCTCAAGCTTTTAAGCTTTCTCTCAGAGGACCACATGATCTGATACCAATTTTTAGGAATAACACAACTAAGAGGGGGGTGAATCATTTGTGTGAAAAAATATTTAAAATTTAAACTTATAAACAAATTACTTAATGCAAATATTGACACTTCAAGAACAAAACCATAACAAAAGTATTTGTTGTCAAGGAAAACCCTGTTAAGGGAAAAAGCCCAGTGGGAATGATGCCCATGAATAATGCACTAGAAATATATTATCCTTGTTAGAAAATTTGGTCTTGTTAGGAGATGATTATTACATCTAGATAAAGTCCCTATTAAAGGATAGAACCTATTAGGAGTCCCTTCAACCCTATTAGGAGTTGAATAAAATGAAGATCTCACTATCCCAACACATTTCCTAAATGTGAAGATTAAGCCCACCTTCTGCATCCACTGTCCAAAGAGAAGTATGAAAGTATACTTATAACAATGAACTGAATGATAGAAACTTCTTTGCCTATACAGTTTCAATGAAGTGCACTATAAAAATAATCACTTCTTTACATCCAACAAAACTTGTATCCACATTATCGTAGTCTCCATACATTAACTACATCATTACAACATGGAATGACTTTCCTATATACAAATTACAAAAATAAATTAGGTCAACTTGATAAGACTTCCCCAATGCAGAAACAATTACATAGACCCTTGATAAGATACACACAATACCTTAAACAAGTAAATAACAAATACAAATAATTATTTATGTGCCAAGATCCATAATCCGCGCTTGCCATCCACTGAACACATTATCTCCTCTAGCCGAATCCGAATAGGTCTTCGCAAATCCACAAGCCACAACTGATGTCACCATGATCCTGAGACTCAAGGATATCACATGATGTTTTCCCACATGTCTTCTATCATTCCTTAAGATCACATACCATAACTCATGCTCGCATCCAAGTTAACCTAACAACTCAGAGACCATCTCTGTCATAACCCTCTATCATTGTTTTGTAACCAGTCTTCACCAAAAGAGCTATAAATCATGAAAGCATGAATATGACATATAGTGACCTTAGATATAAGGTGTACATACTTTCATTTACACAACTTCATGCTTTCATATACTGAAACACCGTACACCATTCATACATAACTGTCAATCTTTCTTGTACTTGTGGTAACTTGATGTAGGGGCATCCAAGGTTGAGGCAGGGGCATTCTTTGTCCTCGGTGAAATTGCATAGGGTGTTTGTATTTTGGCCGGTGTTACTCGGTTGCAACCTTGACAGACAGCCTCGGTCATTGAAGGAATCTTGTTCGCTGAAGGAACTCGGTAATCTTTGGGACTTGGTGAAAGTGTTATTCAACAATGCCTACGGTGCTCGGTCAACACTGGTGCTCGGTGACACCTGGCATGCTCGGTTATTTCACTGTTGCTCGGTAGTTCTAGTTTACCAACTAGAGTTCTATGTGATTTGTTGGGCTGACTTGGTGTATTTATTGTTGGTAGTTGTTGTTACAGGATGACATGTGGGATTAAATGTTTGTAAGGCTATTTTGATGCTAACTTGTATTAATTTAATATTTGTTGGGGGGAGTTAATGGTTTCATCCAGCCAACTTGTGGCTGATGACTAGTATTTATAGGATGTTTGGGTAGATGTTTAGGAAGAAGGAAGAGACTAGTAGAAGTTCATGACTTGAAGGTTTAGTGAATTAGATCTGAGGTTTTGAAAGCTGGAGTTGGAGAAGTTGTGGAAAAGATCTTGCATGATCTTGTAGATCAGATTGTTATCTGATAGTTTGTAATTGCAAAGCTAGTGGTTTGCACACTTGGAGACAAGGAGATTGCTTGGAGGCTTGCGAGCTCAAGTTTAGATTTGCCTTAGGGTTTCTATCAACTTCTGATTGTCTTCAGAGCTGAACTAGCTGAGATTGTATTGGATATGTTTGGATGTTACAGAATTATTTCTGATTGTAATTGTCCCTAACCCGAAAGGCCTTACAACCGGGCATGTTAATGAAAATTAGAGTTAAACAATTAATTTGTTGTTATGTTGTTGAGTATTCCATTATGTTGTTCTGTTGGCTGCAAGGTTTGGACTATCCTTAATTGGATCCACCATCCTTGATTGCATCAAGTGGTATCAGAGCTGAGAGTTGATCTTATGGAGTGAAGGTTGACCTAGCAAGGCTGATCTTGCGAAGTTGATCTTGTTGGTGAAGAGATCGTATGATTTGGATTGTGGATTCATGGCACTGAACTTGTGGATCTTGCCCTAGTTATTTGTTCAAGGTGGTAGGTTGAGATCTGACTTGTACACAACTTGGAGATTGCCACAAGGTGGTCAGTGAGGGTTTGTTGCACAGAGTTTTTGCATATCTTTAAGGATGCCTCTGAGAAGATTGGACCCTAGAGTTATTTTTGATCTTTGTGATACTGTTGAATCCTAGATCACAGAGAAGGTGAAATCAGATTTTAGATCTGAGATGGAATTGATGAAGAATGACATGGTCACTAAGATCATGAGAGTTGTTACTATACCTCTGAATGTTGGTACTGAGGATGGCTATGAAGAAGTTGCTAAAGAATTTGAACCTGCTAGATCTAGTGGTGATGACCGAAGGGATATATCTAGTGAAGACATAACTGCTCAGTTGCATAGATCTGGAGCTCGGTTTAGTAGTAGTTACTGAATGGAAGTTTTTACTTTCTCTAGTACTTTGAAGCCTGAGAACTTGATTGATTGGATTGGTGAAATTGAAGATTTCTTTGAGTTGGAAGAAATTGAACATCCTCTTTAGGTGAGATTAGCACAAAAAAAGTTGAAAGGACATGTTGCTCTTTGGTGGAAGGAACTACAAGGAGATAGAGAAGATGAAGGTGAAATGGAGATCAATTGGTGGAGGTTGATGGTGACTAAGTTGAAAGCTAAGTTCATACCTTCTGACTATGAGCTTGACTTGTTTAAGAAGTTGCAGAATCTAAAATAGAAGGATCTGTCTATGGAAGATTATACTGAGGAGTTCTACAAACTTACTATTTGGTCTGGACACCGAGAGCTTGGTAAGGAAAAGGTAGCTTGGTATGTGAATGGTTTGAGATTCAATATTAAGGATGAGCTTGGTATTTTGAAGATTGATTCTATTGAAGATGCTTATCAGTATGCTCTAAAGGAAGAAGATAAGTTGAAGAGGAAACAACATAGTAATCCCCGAGGGAAAGAAAAGATTGATCACTCGGTGAAGGATAAACTGACTGATGCAGAAGATGAACAGAAACCTGTGGAACTGAAGAAGAAGACAGGTAGAGTTATCTTTAAGGGTACTTTCTATAATTGTGGAGAGGAAGGACACCGTTCTTTTGAGTGTATACAAAAGAAGCTTGGTGACCGATGAATTGCTGTGGTGAATGAGAATGAACCTGAATCTAAGAACTTGCTACTTTGGCGAACATTGCTCGGTACAAAGGAGGAACCTTGTCAGAGGAGTAACTTGTTTAGGACCCGATGCAAGTCTAGAGGTAAACTCTATGATGTTATTGTTGATAGTGGTAGCACTGATAACCTTGTTACTAAGGACATGGTTTAGAGACTTGGGTTGAATAGAATGAAGCATCCTTGTCCTTATAGGATTGGCTGGTTACAATATGTTCATGCTCTAGAAGTAAGAGAACAATGCTTTATTGTTGTTCAGATTAGCCAGTATAAGGATCTTGTGTTATGTGAAATTGTGAAGATGAATAGTTGTGATATATTGCTCGGTAGACCTTGGCAATATGATTGCAGAGCTATGTACAACTGTGTAAGAAATGTGTTTACTATTGAGAAGGATGACAGGAAGTTTTCCTTGATGCCTTTGCTGGATACAAAATTCAGTAGGAGAAGCCTGAGTATTGGTAGTTGAGTTGAGATTGTGGATCCAGAGAAAATGAATGATCAATTTGGAGAACCGACCTGTGCATTGTCAAGAAAAGACTTGAAGAGACGAAGAAAGCTAAAGTAGAAGAGTGTGCAAGCTGAAAAGGTGGAGGACTTGTATGTAAAGAACCAGTTCGGGGTTTATGTGCTAAATCCTGGAAGATGTTCTTCTCACATATGAACATCTTTTGGAACCTGGGGTGTCTAATTCAGGGGCATCCAAGGTTGAGGTAGGGGCATTCTTTGTCCTCAGTGAAACTACATAGGGTGTTTGTATTTTGGCCAGTGTTACTCAGTTGTAGCCTTGACCGATTACCTCGGTCATTAAAGGAAGCTTGGTCGCTAAAGGAACTTAGTAATCTATGGTGCTCAGTGAAAGTGTTACTCGGTGATGCCTGTTGTGCTCAGTTGATACTAGTGCTCGACGATGCCTGGCATGCTCAGTTATTTCACTATTGCTTGGTAGTTCTGGTTTACCAACTGGAGTTTTGTGTGATTTGTTGGGCTGACTTGGTGCATTTATTGTTGGTAACTATTTTTATAGGCATACATGTTGGATTAAATGTTTGTAAGGCTATTTTGATGCCGACTTGTATTGAATTTAATATTTGTTGGGGGGAGTTAATGGTTTCATCCAGCCAACTTGTGGCTGATGATTAGTATTTATAGGATGTTTGGGTAGATGTTTAGGAAGAAGGAAGAGACTAATAGAAGTTCATGACTTGAAGGATTAGTGAATTAGATCTGAGGTTCTAAAAGCTAGAGTTGGCGAAGTTGTGGAAAAGATCTTGCATGATCTTGCAGATTAGATTGTTATCTGATAGTTTGTAATTGCAGAGATAGTAGTTTGCACACTTGGAGACAAGGAGATTGCTTGGAGGCTTGCGAGCTCAAGTTTAGATTTGCCTTAGGGTTTCCATTAGCTTTTGATTGTCTTCAGAGCTGAACTAGCTGAGATTGTATTGGATCTATTTGGATCTTATAGAATTGTTTCTGATTATAATTGGCCCTAACCTAGAAGGCCTTACAGCCGGGCATGTTAATGAAAATCAGAGTTAAAAAATTACTTTGTTGTTATGTTGTTGAGTATTCCACTGTGTTGTTCTATTGGCTACAAGATTTGGACTTTCCTTAATTGGATCCATCATCCTTGACTGCATCATAACTAGTCTTTCTAAAACTTCTAATGCATCCAACTAAAATATATGTTGACGTCATTGACAAAATGTGAATTTAAACACCTCAAATAGAAATAATTCCAACAATCACCATCACGTCCAAGAGGCTATTTCAATGAAAATTGACTATAAAGTCACCTATCTTTGGTGAAAGTCAAAATTGAGGCAATTTTTTTTGGCTGACTGAGCCGTATAGCCCTATCTTTTCCTCTGTAGTATGATTTTATTAAAAAGATATTTTAATGTGGATTTTTTAATTTTCTTATTTGTAGTTTTTTATATATATTATGGCAAAATTTATATTAGGGGTCTAGCCCTTACATCTCTAGTTTTTGTCAGAATTTCAATTGTAGATTAGAGGTCGTACAACCAATGGTCAAATCTCTTTTGGTGACCAAGTTACTATATTTGTCAATGTACATATCCCATAAAGAATATTCTCTATCAATACAACAATAGCCAGAGACAGTCAACAAAGATCTAATGTGGTTAACTCTGACAAACCCATCGGCTAAATCTCCTATCAACTCCACAAGATCGGAGACAAACCCAACTCTAGCATCCTTTCTTTGTTACTTGAATCGGTGTTGTACATATAAAGAAGGCTTACTTATCCCTACCCCACTGCATGTGGGATAATACCACTCAACCAAAGGAACTTGACCCCTCCCATGCTATGAATGTGGTAGCCAAAGAAGGCCACACGGACCTCTAACACACCAAAGAAGTGTCAACATCATCCTCCCACCATGGAAAAATTATATTCTACCACATCATCAAATACACAATGACCCAGTCAGAGAAGGCCATGTGGCATCATCACCACATCATAAATAGTGCCTTGTCATCTCGCCACATTCAAGGGACACATTACCAACCAGATCTATCTTTTCAGCCATGTCAACAACACAATCAACATCAGCCAAGTCACACACTTTTCTATCATAATTTTCATGCTTGTCTGCACGCCAAACATGTCACTTTGGCTTTTTTTCTATGAAATCCATATGACCATCAAATTTAACAACAATGTTTTATGATGTCATCAACTGGTTCAAGTTTTTTACCCCTCACCATTGGAGTTTTTAGTTTGTATTCTGACTTCAAACCCTCATATCTTGCTCAATTTTGATCCTTTTTTTGAGCAATTATTTTTTGATTTGGGATAAAATTTTCCAAAGTTTATAGTGGTGACATTAGTTTTGGATTTTTGTGTCCATATTGATCACAATTTGTATATTTTCATGACTATACCTATATGTTCATGATTTCTACAACTTCTAGAGACTCATTTGGCCACATATGGTAACATTTTTAGGTGTAATCTTTTTTGAAAGTACATGATTTTTCATCTACTTTCTAGATTTGCAATAAGTTTTTAGTAATTTGGGGAGGAAATACCACTTTCAGAAATAGGTCATTTTGGGGCTATATATGCACTTGGATTTCAATTTTCTGATTTGCATCAGTGATTTGAAGGAGTTATCAATTGTTTTAGTCACTATTTGGTTTCATAATGAAATTTTTAAAAATCAATTTCCTCACTCCGTATAATTACCATGAATGGAAAGAATCTATTTCTATTCAGTTATTAAGTATTAGATTTATTAGAATATTCTTGGGCAAGATCTAGTAGAAACTAAAGGTGTTGCAGAAAGGAGAAAATGATTTGATCTAAGGGGTAAAGGACTTGGCTCTCTTAGATCATCCATCTCTCTTGATTTTCTATATCATATTGCATTTTTCACACATCCTCATGATGCTTGGACAATCATTGAGGGACTCATTGGTAAACTTGATAAAATGAGAAAATTTAGATTGGCTAATGATCTCATATGTCTAAATCCTAGTGATTTTGATAATGTTCAAGAATTTTTCTCTAAGTTCAATTGTATTAGATTGGATCTTTCTAATTGTGGCATTACTAAACATGATGAACAATTGAGCTTATCTATTCTTTCCAAGATAGGTACTCTATATTCAATCTTGTTCCTATATTCTATGCTAATATGGATGCTCTTGGTAGTGCACACAAAATACCTTCTCTTGATGAATTTGCAACTCAACTCAGAAGGGAGCAAGAAAAGTTAGCACACATGGGTCAATTGAAGCCTTTAAAACATCATGAATATGTTGTAGATGATTCTATTCCAAAGGCTTCCAATGGAAAAAGAAAGAACAAACATAAGGATCCTAAGCTTCATGACAAAGGTGATGATTCTCCTTCACAACATACTTTTGAATCCGAGTCCTCTTCAAGAGAGGAATCATCTAGAAGAAAGAGGGGAAAATGTGCATATTGTAAAAAGATAGGACATGATAAGCATAAATGTTTCCACAAGAATATTGATGAGCTCACTCACATTATTCAAAAGAACAATTATATTAAGTTTCCCTCATCAATGTCTACTCCTCCTTATACACATTTGGAATCTTTTCTTTTTACATTGACATCATCATCTAAGGGTAAAGGGAAATGAAAAGAACTCATAGTTTCCACACATCTTGAGAAAGGTAAATGAATTCTTGATTCAGGTGCTTCACATCATATGGAATCTTCTATGGATATGTTTCCTTCCATTGAGCCTTGTAATTCTTGTAAAACATTGATTGGTAACAACACATACATGAAGGTTTTTGGGAAAGGTTCTATTCCTATGGGAGAAGAGACATTTAATGATGTTCTTTGTGTACCATCCTTGACCACTAATCTCCTTTATATTTACCAAATTACTCATGGGCACAAGGTAAAATTGTTGAGTTCACTCCTGATTATGTCTACATTAGGGACATGGAGACTAGAGATGTCATATCTATGTGAGTTGTTGATCATGCATCATGCTTTTATTCTTTTTCACATTTTGTTGATGATGATGATGTTCATGATGTACCCACCCTTTTACTAGGGGTGAATTATGTATGTGAGGAGAACTTTGGACACTTGAATCATTTTGTTTTTGAGACAAGTTTTGAAATTCATACTCCTCCACCTCTTGCTTCTTTAGACTCGAGTTCTATTATTCAACAGGATGATCATAGAGCTTTAGGTCTTGTAGTGTGCAATGACTACTTGGATGGTATTTCATCATTTTTTATTGAGTCTCATACT
The DNA here is from genome assembly GCA_027943335.1 of Chamaecyparis obtusa. Lineage (NCBI taxonomy): Eukaryota > Viridiplantae > Streptophyta > Pinopsida > Cupressales > Cupressaceae > Chamaecyparis > Chamaecyparis obtusa. The sequence continues at coordinate 198,819 of BSBK01002385.1, forward strand.
ACAAATTTGGGTGACATACTTGAGGGGGTTTCTCTTCTCTCTGATGAAAATTTCATCATAGTTGGAGTCGGAGATACTTCTTCACCTTCTATGGAGATTGACATTCTTGATTCTTCTCCTTCACTTGGTTTGTCACATTTCATGGTTCAGTTTGATGATGTGATATATTCCATGAGATTGGAGATACCTATTTAGTCTTTAGAGATTCATATGTGGAGACCTTCCTCCTTTCATTTGGATATGGATTGGTTTGTGGCATCATCATCATACCCCATTTGGATCCCACTTCCTAGTTCCTATCTAGAATGGGAAGTGTTCTTATATTTTTACTTTGTATATCTTCTTCCCAAGGGGAGAAATGTTTTTTGTAGGCATTGGACTATGCTTTATCTTCAAACACTCACCATTTTTGTAAGAGGTTCTTCATTATGAGGGGATATCATTTCTCCTTATTTCCTTCCTATTGGGGGTTGATTTCTTGTATATACATGATATATATAGTCCTTGGAGGGTCTTGAGTCCACCATACATCCACGCATCTTGTGTATTTTCATATCTCTTTTTGGAGGATAGTTTTTCCCATGAGGTTTTCTCTCTTTCTCTGCTTTATGAGAGATTGCATTTATGGTATTGCACTGCATATTGTACAAGGGTACCTAACATGGCCTCGTAGCTAGAACCCATCTTGCATTATGAGTTTAAGTGCATTCCCCTAAGTTTCACTTAAGTGGGGGTGTTGGTGTAATTAAATATTCCTAATTAAACTTTACATAAGCTTACTTAGGATAATGCATTTCATATTAGTTTGTCCTTAAGACACCTAGGAGTTTGCACCTAATTTAAACACATTGTATAGGAGAAATTCCACTTTAGGTGTGAGATCCACCTTTAGTGCACATATCACATTATGATCCTCATCATATGGAAAATACTTCATTTCATGATGGAGGATTATCCACCTTTGGTGGACATGTGAATCCACCTTATGTATGTGATAGCTTATATTTTCCTTATCATTGTCTCTTATCACCTTTCCTATATAAGGAGGCCTATTATGTACTTTTTAAATCATGCCTATTATCAACAATATCATTCTTTCATCTTAACACAACTGTATTTACATTCTCTTGTGGAAGTTATCTTGGTATTTAATTTGATCTTGGGGTGTTGTAGTGTCACCTAAAACTCTAACAAGAATAAAAAAAGGAGTAATAACAATTCATTGTGATAGTTAGAGTGCTATATACCTAGCAAAGAACCTAACTGTTTATGCTAGGACCAAGCACATTGATATTTAATATCATTTTGTCAAAGATATGGTTGAGGATGGAAGGGTAAAGGTGGTTATGGTAGAAACTCTGATGAATGTTTCATATTCATTAACAAAGGTTGTGAGCACAAATAATTTCAAATGTTTTTTGGAGTCTATGGGCCTCACAAACCCTAACAATTGAATTGTAGAATAGTTACTACCTTTTCTCTTTCTTGCAAGATTTTATACAAGTGGTAGATTGTTGGAAAATGTGTCTCAACCTTGCATTGACACATGATTACTATTTTTAGTAAATTTTCATTTGAGCACAATTTTTCCCTATTCCTTGCTAGAAGGTTCAAAATGGTTAGTGTTTGATTTTTTTGCCACCATTAGCCCATCATAGATAACTAATCTGATACATTTTCACCATGCGATAAACTCTATCAGGACCAACACATTATGTTTTTTGGTGTTTGTTACTAATGTGTTGTGTTATTTGACATTTTTTGCTAAAATAATGTGTTATCCCCCTAAGGATTAAATCATAAATATTTTATCTTCCATTCCTTAGTTTTATGGATGCATTATAATTTTGGTTGACCCGTTATCCCTATCATTTCACTTAAAGTTACTAGCTGGGCCCCTTTTACACATTTATATACCAACTGTTGGAATTAGGAGAGATAGGTACTAAGAGGGGAGGGGTGAATCAATGCTCTCAAAAACATAACTTGTAACACATTCTTGATCTATAACTAAATATTGTAATAACCGATCAAAATAACTTGAACATAATTGCATAAATCAATCATCTAGTTAACTTCAGAAAGTAAACAATATGAAATCAATATGACAATCACATAACACAAGTATTTTGGTAACACAGGAACCCTTGTTAGAAGGTAAAAACTGTGGTGGGGATGACACCCACAAATTCTTCACTAATGCAGATAGAAAAGGTTTGCCTATTAAGGCTACAAGTTTTGATCACTTCTGGTGATCTTACCCTATTAGGAGTAACATATTAGATCAGCTAGATCTACCTAGTTATAGGATTTAACAACACTAAATGAAGTGTGTACTCGGTTAAGAGATTTATACCAAACTCTATCACAATTGTCAGAAAGTAATAGGTAAATATCTGCTAGTTGACAACTCAATTGTCTGATACAGATCTATAAATGCTCATCAAAATATCACCTTAATTGTGATGAATCTCTACTCTATTCTGCTCGGTAGCCTTGATTAATTCTGCTCAAACTAATATCCTCTATGATCTATTTTTCTCGGTAAACTAATTGTCTTGAAGATAGGCAATTTCTTCAAGTGCTCCGTGATTCATATATATCAGTTCAACAACCCCATAAAATGGTGTGAACATATACAATATATAGTGTTCTATTTTGCTGCTTAAGAAAAAATTAGGTTACAAAGAATAATCATAACCCTAAGATCTACAGTGCAAAATAACCTAGATTAGCTATTGGAAATAAGATAATCATTGCATTTAATGAATATATTTTACAATAAATGCTCCTCGATCTTGGTAAACTATTTTACGATCTGTTGTAACCATTTGCATAGAATAACATGCCATTTCTGATTACTATTCCATTTTTTGTGATCATCGGTAAACACTGTATAATCTGCTCAGTGTATACTGCGATGCTCGGTGTTTACTAACCATCGGTGTCGGTGATGTTGGTGCTCGGTTAACTGTGTGATGCTCGGTGCAAAGGGTTTTATCGACTGCTCTGTCTTGGTTCTAGTTACCGACTATCTCAATATAAGTGACCAACTGACCTGTCTAACATCCTTTGATACTAATGACAACCTTAAATGCTCAATAGAGATTAACAATCTCCCCCTTTGGCATTAGTATCAAAACTTCAAATGTATATAGACAAAATGTTTCTATATATTCCTTATGTCTCCATCATATACATATCTTCAACAAAAAAATTTCTAAGTACAAAAGTACTCCCCCTCGGTGCATGCTCCCTATAGTATGTAATATACATATAAAAAATATACTATTTGGCATATAGATGTTTTCCCCCTTTTTGATAATAATGCCAAATACAAAAAATATAATGTATACTTACATCTTGTCAAAAATGTGTGGATGGGTTTTCTTCATAGACTCCAAGAGGTTGTCCCACTCCTCTTTCAAGTTGGTAAGAGAAATATGCTCAAGACCAACTTGTGCATGCATGTCAAAGATATTATCCAACACCAAAATCTCAGGTGTTGCAACAAGTTGCTCAGCTTTGACAATATGTGATTCAAAAATCTTCAGGTAAGGAATAAGTTCTTTCTGTAACTCTGTAACCTAATTAATGATGTGCTCGGCTTGTTTCCTTAAGTCTGCTATTAGCCGCCGAAGTTCCTGAACTCGGTTAATATGCTTTAAGAAAGTAGTTGGCTCAATGATAGCTGCTTGTGTACTTGACTTTATCTCTGCTTCTAAACCTTTTATCTTTTCACTGACTTCTATAGTGAAAGTGTCTGAAGTACAAAGCTTGATGAGAAATTGATAGATTATCTGGGTGATAGATTTTACCTTAGTAATGACCTCAGATAATTTTACCTTGTTCAGTGCTACTTCGGTAGTAATCCTTTCTGCCAATTTGTTCTAAATCTTTGACTCTGCTCTTTCTTCTATTCTTTTGTCTACATCTGTGTCCGGGGCATTGATCTTGCCGGTGAGTGTGGCAAGTTGATCTAGGATGGGAGTATTCTCATCAATATTTATTTCTGGTACAATCTGTTGCAGAATATCCCTCACATCATTTAATACTTCTTTATGTTTCTGTTCTTGCCTTAACTTCTCTTGTGCCGCTTTCCTTGAACATAACTCCCCATATTTACTTAGTTCCTCGGGGCTTAGGGTTCTCAGGTCACATTCTGGTATAATGATAACTTCATCAATGGTGACCGGCCCTTTGGCTTTCTTCTTCTTCTTCTTCTCACTTATTACAATAGCTTTTTCTCCACTCCTCGGAGTATCTTTCCCAGTTGACACTATATCATCCTTCTTCTGCTCCTCGGTAGATGGTGTAGGAGTCTCGGTTGTAGTGTCCTGTGGGTTCACCTCGGTTGACTTTGTTTGTTCTAGTTCCTTATTTTCTGTAGACTGTACCTCTAGTTTGATAGGCTCATTTGTATTTGCAGGTTGCTCGAGTGCTTGAATCTTAGTTGTGTCTTTGGTTGTCTTAGGATGAGAGACATTGGGTTGTACTTGTGAAATAATTTCAACTGCCTCTGCAAGTATAGGTAGTTCACCTAATAGAGATGTACACACATTGTCAGTGTTTAATGCTTGATCTTTGTATTGTGTAATTATTACATCTTGGTCATCCTTATCATCAGGGTCATCGTTAGTGATGTCCTCGATGAGTGCATCATCATCGGTTTTCTTTTGCAAGTGGATCTTGACTTGATCTGGTGCATCCTATGAAATTCTTATTTCTTCCTTTTGCTCGATGATATCAATTACCTCGATAACTGATATACCGGTGTCCTCTATTTTCTTGCCTTTACCATCATCAATGAAAATACTTTTACCTTTTGAACTGTGTCTCTTTTTAGACAGTTTCAGGAATGCTTCCTGTTCAGCTTTCTCTTCTGCTTTCAAAATTGATGTCCATAGAGAGTCACATACGACATCCATATCATCTACATTCTCATCCATGATCTGCATAACTCTATTCTTGAGTGAAAATTTGGGCTGATACCTTGTCATGTATTCACTTGCCATAGCATAGCTAAAGTGTGTGGCTGCACGGCCTAGTGATCGTTCTCTTTTTCTTTTCTCTATTTCTAGTGCAATAGCCCATCTCTCACTTATTTTGTCATCAAGTTCCTTCGGCAATTGACATGCAAATTCCATTGGTACTCTCTTGAATTTGATCATCATTTGAACAATAGCATGTTCTATCTTTGTCTTGTCCTCAATTAACATGTTGTTAAATTTGCCTATGCCTGGATCATTAAGATTTCCATTCTCAATAATATCTTCAATTATTTCATCTAGTACTGTCCCTATTACAAACTAATTTGAATTGATCAAGATCATTTTCAGTTTTAGTATCCTCTAGATCTTCCTTATTTCTTATATATTTCCTCTTTTTCTTTGGTGTCTCAGCTACATTCTTGGTCTTTCTCTTTATGTATTTCTTCATTGGTGTAGCTACCCTTCTTTTTGCAACTTTTACAACTTCTTCTTGTTCGGTTGATTGTACAGTAGTTGATGAATGGGTCTTCATCCTTTCAGGTTCTTGTGGTTGTATATCTTGTTCATCATTGGTGGGTAGCTGAATTTCTTCTTCATCATTGGTGGGAGGAACCGGTTTATGATCCTTTTCTTTATCTGACACGGTCTCCTCACTATCATAGGGCTTGTCAGCCAACTGTAATTGACCTTCAGTTGTCTCATCAACCGGTGACTCCTTAGGTGAGTCAGATGTAGTTCCATATTTTGCTGTGAGATCCTTTTTAATTTTCTTTGCCCTTCTTAACATTTTACCGATCTCAATGTCCGTTGTGATTCTAGACTTAGCTTCTTCATATACTCCAAACCTACTGGCAGTGATGTCTATCGGTAATGCCATCAATGCATTGATAGATTTCAAAGTGAAATCATGATTCATTTCATAACCCATTGGTGCTAGCCATTTTGTTCTCAGTTCTACTGCCTTTATCATTGAGTGGTCTGTGCTTACCACAAAGTATTTGTCATCTTCAAATTTGGTTACCAATTCCTTTGGGATTCTACTTCTTTGTTTCATTGTTGATTGAAATTCCTTGAAATATGCATTGAACTCCTTATTCAGATTGTCTCCTAGACTTGTCATCATTTCACCGATTTGAGCAGTTATCGGTTTGTTCATTTGCCAGTTCACTTTACCGATACCTGGTACATATTTTTGTAGATAGAGAAATGTACATACAAGTAACAATCCGTACTTACATGTATTGGACTTCTTTGCCTTGATTGTCTTCATATTGTCATGTAGTTGGTGTAGTAGTAGTTCTGCAAGATCAACCTGGTGATCTTTCTTCACAATTTTGTAAGCCATGTCCACTGCACTGCAGGGTACACTATTGGGTCTACTGGATTGAAATATCTTGTAGCCGATGACATGAGCAGCAAATTTTATTGCTGGATCATTGATAGTTGAAATCTTCAGTGCCCTACCATCCCATTGAGCTCCAGTGTTCTTTTCTACATCGGGATGAGATGAACTTTGAAAGGCTTTGGCTTTATCGGTTGTAGGGTACCCAGTAACCCTACTGATAATCTTCTTCGTGACCTGAACAGGTTTATCTAGCCAAAATTTACCATCATGGAATCTGCTCAGCCCAATTCTTATCCAGTCATTGTGAAATGATTGCGGGAAGTATGTAAAACACCATAACCCTGATTCTTCAATCTTTTTATACTCGGGTTTAATCTTTCCATCTGGTCCATAGATTTGCTGAAAAGCAGCAATAGTATCAAAATCACATACTTCACCGATCTTGCAGTGAATGTAGGACCTAACATCTTCTGTCAACAAAACCTTATTCGAAATACTATAAAATGCACCCATATCATTTGTTTGTGCTACAACCTTGGGATGAGGTTTGAATTTCTCCTCGGCAAAGTGTGCCCTAATAATTAATTCTACCTCCTCCTTAATGTTCTGTGATTTGGTTGCCATCGATGTCGATGCCATAAATTGTTTCTAGGGTTTCGACAAATAATAATAGATAACCAGTGTTTGGTAGGTAGATGGACTTACTCGTTATTGTCAAAGAATTGTCATCGGTTCGATCTACAGTTGCCTTGAATCTATTTTGAAAATCTTTAGCTCGAACTCTTCTCTATAAAATCTCCTTTCTTTGAAATCGCAATGTAACAATGAAATCTGTTTCCGCGTATTTATAGGGTTTTCGATATTCCCGCTCAAACTTTGATGCAATAAATGTGTGACCTAACTTCTGATATGAAACAACTGTCAGCTCAGTGATGTCAATAATTTCTTTTGCTCGGTTCACATAGAATTCCTTCATCGGTTTGTACTGTTGTCGGTTAACCTTGTATAGTGATTACTGACGGGTAACCAACTCACTTTTCTTCTTTTACTGACTATGTGGCATTAGTAAACTTATAACATATAAACAATAGTGCATCTTTATTCATGCAGATTTGGTATTTGTACATCATATATAAGGAACTGTATGTAAAATATAATCATTTAAAATGTCAGTTCCATACATACCTTTGTCATCTTAAGTGGAGGAACCGATGTCACCCAATCCAGTGGACGAGGTTTCATCGATAGTGTTACTTGACTCGGTATTCTCATTAGATGCCTTCTTCCACATTGTATTCCTTAACATCATAATTTTTGCAATGTTATATCCACTTTCAAATATGTGGTTTTCATCTGGTGCTCGGTCTCTGCAGTTCTTGCTTACATGACCGACCTTGTGACAGTGCAAACATGCCATTCCTGCATTTATCCAATTTCTTGATTGCCCAATCCAACTCTTTCTAAAATAGTTTGTTGCAATATGTCCATACCGACCACATGCAGTACAATTAGTCCATGTATTATAATCCCAAACATATGAGTTACCTTGTCTTTTCGGTTGATATGGCTTTCGTTGTAGTTTCTCTTTAGGTGTCCAGACTTGTTTCATTTTCGCCTTGCACTCCCTTGCAGTGTGTCCATGCTTATTACAAGTATAACATACTTTCTCGTTAGTAGTATTGTTAGCAATGTCATTCTTCCTAGCTCTGCATTCATAAGCTGGATGTCCAAACTTACCACAGTAATAGCAATATCCATTGAATTTAGAAATAACAAGAGGTTACCTTGTGCTTTGCTTCTACATACATTAGATGTATGTCTTGGTTTTCCACAGTGATAGCATGTCAACACTTTAGGTTTTTGATTTTGATTGTTGTTGACTTCTTCAGTTTGTTGTGATGATTTTCCTTCACCGGTGTAGCCTATACCAGCTTTGCTTCTGAATCTCCTTTGATTAGTCAGAAAATCATCAATCTTTTTAGAACTATCCTCAGCTATCTTCATCATTTCATTGTGTTGCTTTTGTGTCTTTATTTCATTTCTCAATTTTTCATTATCTTCTCTGAGTATTGCAACATCTTCAAGTCTTCTTGATAATTCTCCATTTACTCTATTCATTTCTTGATTAATTGTCATCATCTGATTTGATACTTGGAAGTGACGATCAATGAGTCTCTGTATTTCACTTTCTTTTTCTTGAAGTTGTTTTGTCATCAGTCTTCGGTCTTCAATAGCCAAATTCTGATCTTGTTCAGCTTGTCTACCATTGTTCATGATTTCCACCATTCTCACCATTTGAGATCCATGACCGATTTGAAGTGCTTTCACTCGCTCAGACATATGCTGATTTTTTTTAGATAATTTAGAGATTATGCTTTCAGATCCATCAGAGATGCTTCCAGAGCTTGATCCAATATGATCAAATATGTCATCAATAGGTTCTTCATGATAACTAATTTCATTATGCTGAATTGCAAGATTCTTCCTCTCAACCAGTAATTTCTTCAGTTCTTCCTTGGCCTATTTATACTATTCCACAAACATCTGCATTTGTATTTTTTGATTCTCAATAGTCTTGTCAAGCTTGTATCTCTCCATGACTTAGATCTTTTCCCTTCAGTGGTTAGACTGTTCAACAAGAGAACTGAGCTCTGATACCAATTTTTGAAATTAGGAGAGATAGGTACTGAGAGGGGAGGGGTGAATCAGTGCTCTCAAAAACATAACTTGTAACACCTTCTTGATCTATAACTGAATACTGTAATAACCGATCAAAATAACTTGAACATAATTGCATAAATCAATCATCTAGTTAACTTCAGAAAGTAAACAACATGAAATCAATATGACAATCACATAAAACAAGTATTTTGGTAATGCATAAACCCTTGTTAGAAGGTAAAAAATGCGGTGGGGATGACACCCACAAATTCTTCACTACTGCAGATAGAAAAGGTTTGCTTGTTAAGGCTACAAGTTTTGATCACTTCTGGTGATCTTACCTTGTTAGGAGTAACATATTAGATCAGCTAGATCTACCTAGTCATAGGATTTAACAACACTAAATGAAGTTTGTACTCGGTTAAGAGATTTAAACAAAGACTGTTAAGTCTACTCGGTTAAGAGATTTATACCAAACTCTATCACAATTGTCAGAAAGTAATAGGTAAATATCTGCTAGTTGACAACTCAATTTTTTGATACAGATCTATAAATGCTCATCAAAATATCACCTTAACTGTGATGAATCTTTGCTCTATTTTGCTCGGTAGCCTTGATTAATTTTGCTCAAACTAATATCCTCTATGCTCTATTCTGCTCGATAAACTGACTGTCTTGAAGATAGGCAATTTCTTCAAGTGCTCTATGATTCATATATATCAGTTCAACAACCCCATAAAATGGTGCGAACATATACAATATATAGTGTTCTATTTTGCCGCTTAAGCAAAAATTAGGTTACAAAGAATAATCATAACCCTGAGATCTACGGTTCAAAATAACCTAGATCAGCTATTACAAATAAGATAATCATTGCATTTAATGAATATCCTTTACAATAAATGCTCCTCGATCTTGGTAAACCATTTTACGATTTGTTGTAACCGTCTGCATAGAATAATGTGCCATTTCTCATTACTATGCCATTTTCTGTGATCATCGGTAAACACTGTATAATCTACTCGGTGTATACTGCGATGCTCGATGTTTACTAACCGTCGGTGTCGGTGATGCTAGTGCTCAGTTAACTATGTGATGCTTTGTGCAAAGGGTTTTACCGACTGCTCTATCTTGGTTCTAGTTACCGATTGTCTCAATATAAGTGACCAACTGACCTGTCTAACATCCTTTGATACTAATGACAACCTTAAATGCTCAATAGAGATTAACACCAACCCCTTCTTTAAGGTCACCTACTATTCTAGTTCATGCTTAAGGCCTCCAATGCTTATCCTCCTAACATCTCTAATTACATCAATTACTTAGAATCGCATGCACTTGTCTGATTTTTTCAATGTGCTCATTAGAGTTAAGCACACAACAGCCAACAATCTAACTCTACAGGTTTGGGTCAAGAAGTCATGAAATCACAATGGTTTAGCAAACCATTTTTCTTCCATGTGTGCTAGTGGTTCAAATAAATTAACTCCCAAAGCTTGGTGAAGTCTTTTAGATGTCTCAACTGGCAACTAGAAAGGAAGGATTTTCTCTATGTGGTGTCCTCATTAGTAGAAGATTCAAAGACAAGGGTAACTCCTAGATCTCACTGAGGTCTCTCTAACATTTTAGCAAGTGGCCAGGAAGAAGAAAACACACAACCTAGATCCATTTGGTGCCACATGTGCTAGAAGTTCAAATGATGACTCTCAGAGCCTAGTGAGGCTCTGATGACTCTCAGAGCCTAGAACACTTTCCAGGGCCTGATGAGATTCTACAGACATCTCAACGGGTAGTCAGAAAGGAATACATACTACAAGGTATTCTCTAAGCCATCTGATTGAAGAGGAAAAATCCATCAACGATCTTGTTTTAATTTATCATTGGGGATTTTTCTTGTTGTATATGACCATCCATCTATGCATGAGGGTTTTCTTTGACAACCAATGTTTAAACTTGTGCCAGGGATCCAAATTTTCAATGGTCACATGGGTTTTACTAGATAGAGGACCAAAAAATAATTGCCCAGCTACTTTTTAGCGACTCTCTTGCAGATCCATCAACTCCAATGAAACCATTATTATTCTTTATTCTTTGTACACACATTTAAAAGCAGCCCATGGCTATGTATCAATTTGTAGAGGCACCATTCCTCTCTGACAAAGACCTTAATCATGTCATATTTGGT